>JAVQJL010100665.1:0-17072 GCA_036024295.1 Nannoperca obscura | reverse complement strand
CATTTAAAAATATTATGTTGCAAATTTGGTTTTCACCTCTTTACATCGTTACTTCATGTATCTAATTTTTTTTTAAACAAATTTAACCCCCCCCCCCCCCCCCAACTCCCTCCAATAACCTTCATACAGTCCTTAAGTAAATACAGTAGTGGCAGAATTACTATTCTTTTTCTATTAGTCCATGTGACTGAGTTACAGACACACTCTCGTTTGATAGAATTAAAAGTAAACTGAGCACCAAAGGTGGATCTATTAGTCTCACACACACACACACACACACACACACACACACAGCAAACCACACAGTGAAAATAGATTATCTGTAACGGTAATGTGATAAACTGAACTACTGCCAACGTGACTAAATCAAAGTGGATGCAGCGTTTCTCTGTCTGTTCTATTGGGACTGGTAGGCGAGTGAGACAAGTCCATTTATCTTAAATTTTGCTTTGCATGTGGTCCAACAGTCACCTCAAGCTGACAGCGAGTCAACGCAGTACAGTACATGTGTGTACGCCCGGTCAGTTGTTGGGAAATAGATTTCTTGGGTGTGTTTGAGGGTGACAAACTGCTGCAGCAGTGGCAGAGTCTTTAAAAAGGCCGCCTGCATTTGTCTTGCAGTCATAACTTAGCACTAAAGGTTTCTACAAGCCAAAATCGATCGATACGGATGGGGACCATTTATCTGTGGCCGCATATCTGCGCGGCTGGTTGGGACACCGCAGTATCCTAGCCCAGATTAGCAGCATCGAGGGCAGGTCTGGGCCAGCTGTTTAGCAAGCAGCTGTGTTGTGGAGCCTGGCGAGGAAACAAGCAAAAAAAACAAAAACAAACAAACAAACAAACAGACAATGAAAAATGCAAGTAAGCATACTTACTCCATTGGGGGGATATGACGTCCAGCCCAGCTCTGCCTGAGTCTCTTTAGAATTCAGCAGCACCACTGCAAGAAATAAAGAGGAAAAACAAAGGGTGAGAGATCAATTTAGGAGGGATTAGAGAGCTTTTATAACGTCTTATAGTATAAAGTATAAATAACTTTGTCCACAGTGTGTCATGAGCGCACAACAACATAACGCACAAAGAAAGAGTGGTGTTATATTGAAGTCCTTACAGTGGATGTGCGACATGACGCGTTGCGTTTGAAACAATGAAAGATAGACATTAACACTGAGGCAGGCTTGTTGAAATCTGGTGGGGGTGAACATACCCCTTTGATAAGTGCATTAATGCAATCTGTCGAAGACTTAAGCTGGAGAGCCATCAAAACAAGCCCAGAGACAAAGAGCGTCCTCGGTGAGCTTTCAGTGGTGCGGCGGAGAAAACGCCACGCTCAAGGATGTGCGTTCAATGTTTTTCTTTCAGCACCGTGGACAGGGAGCAGAGCAGGACCACGGACAGCTACACACCAAATAAAAGCAACGTGAAGCCGGAGAAAGCTCGGTGGATTACTGCTTACTGAGCACCAGCTGCTCAAATAAAAGAGAGTAAAAGACAAGTTTCCCAAAAGGGACATCTAAGAGTTGAGTTTACCTTTGCTTTTTTTAGGTGCAAGCATTTCTTGTTTATTTTAGAAGTGTATTTAAGAAGTTACAACAGTACCAGTGGAGGAACATACAACTACATTTACTTTATTACTGACTTGAAGTACAATTTTGAGGTAGTTTATTTGAGTATATCCATGTTATGTTACTGTTTAGGTGGAAATATTGTACACCACTGACAGCTTTTCAGATTAGTACATTTATGGATCTATACTCTTAATTACAGTATATGCAATGTAAGCTAAGGCAGAAACAAATTATTTTTTCATGATGAATTAAGCTAACTTTAAACTAAATAAGCGTGATTACACAAACAGGTTTGCCTTCGATTAGTAGTAGTCGGTAGTGTTTTAGCACCTTGTTCAATCCAAAGTTGGCATAGCAACCAAGAAGTTTCATACTCGACGGTATGCAGCAGGCACACATGAAAGCCATCATCGGCACATTTATCTTAATCTATAATGTAATAAACATCTGTAGTGGCATATGGTGAGCAGCATTATCGCCTCACTTTTAAAAAGGATTTTGCTGATTAAAGTTACCCATGCTTTAAGCTTGTCTGCTTAAAAAGACCCCCCAAACACACACATACACACCCCAAGCTCTCTATCGCAGTGTTAACAACACAGACAGCCTTGAGGCAATATGAGGTCTGACAGACAAGACAAAGCCATTCCTTTAAAAATGCTACTTTCACTCGTGCTCCTCACTGTGTTACTTGGCTTTAAATTCTGTTTTCTGCTTCGACTTGTAACCACATCAGGAGCCTTGTAACGGCTTCTCCTCGTCCTAAGCAACTCTTGCATTCTTGAAAAATATGACTTTGGTCTCGTACCCACCGCCACGGGACAGATATAACAGCATGGGCGTCCTTGTGAGCTAAGTGCAGAAACCTACACAGTCTGACTCACGTCGTAGGCCGTGTAAGACCTGCTTTCTTAACAGACTCGTGCTCTGACAGGGAGGCTACGGACTCTGACACGAAGATGCGCTGATGTACCGAAAGAAAAAGGGAGGTTTTTCGTGCGTTACACTTGCAACTGTCAAAATACACCCGTCAATACACTGGCTGAACTTTTCAAACAAACCTGATATTACTTGCAGCAAAACAAACAGAAAAGTATTATCTGAGAGGGTTCTTACATTATTTTCATCCCAAAGCCTGGACTCCATCTGCTATAGTGGAAGAATATTAATACAAGGGTTACATGAATTCTACTTGACATGTTCTTCAGTGTCACCATGGCTTGGATAGCCAAAACCCTCAGAGGCCAATGAGAGTGAATAGTTTTTTTCTTCTTCTTTTTTCGATTTGCATGAAAAGGAGACACTGGCTCCTTGGCTAGAGTGTGGGGAGGCTTTGCTGGACCATGAGCGATCCTTTACTAAAACACTTAACTTTGTTGTTTTTGGGTTAACACTGCTGGGTGCCCAAAGCATGTTTCTGTGGTTAGCTGATAACATAGAGGCATTTGGAGAAGATTAGAGCGGGAGAGGCCAAGGGTGGTGGAGAGACACAGAGGAAGGCTGCGGCGGGAGGCGAAGAGAGACGATGAGAGGAAATAATCAGCGGAGGAGGGGGAAGAGAAGCAAGAAAGAGAGGGGAAAAAAGTCAAGTCGGCAAGAGACACAAAAAAAGAAAAGGCAGAGGGAAAGGAGCACATGAAGTGCAAATATATGAATACTCCAGGTAATACACAGAGGGATCAGTGTGCCTCAGTGAGCAGTCAGTCGGTCAGTCAGAGAGACTGAGGGCAAAGTTGGCACTATGATCACACGCTGAATACATAAGTCCTGTAATCACAGCCTAGTTAGACAGACTAATGGGCCTTTAGGAGCAGGAGGGAGCGACAGAAACAGAGAGAGAGCGATAAGAGAGAGAGACAAAAAAGTTTAGCAAAGAAAACCAAAGCAGGGGGAAGGAAGGGTCACTAAGAGAAAGGAGGAGAGGGGGGAAAAAGTTAAAGAAAGAACATGTGACAATGAAACAAAAAGCTCTCCCTCTCTGCTGCTCGTGGCACTGACTAATAGCTGTGACACATTAGCTACTAAACACCCCTTTCAAAGGTTGTTTCATAAATAATTGCCCATCATTATGGGGACAATGTGAATCTGTGAGCCAATTTTGTGAGCTTTTTTTTTTGTCCGTTTGGCTTCAGCCCTATTAAAAAGGACACACAAGACGAGGCTGACTTTCATCACTAATATATAAAACAGTCACAATCAGATAACTGATAGGCACAAAGAGTAACAGAGCCTAGTGTGCTTTGGATACATTACGTGCGGAGCTTAAGTAAAGAGAGCGTGCTTTATGTCAGAAGAACTGGGCATAGATACTTGTGTTATTGATGTCAAATTAAAGATGAGAAGACATGGGAGAGGGCAGAAGAGTATCTAAGAGTTTTTATCAGAAAGTCTGAAAGAGCTATAGAAATATATTTTTTTGTTTAAAAGCTGTAAAATAAAAAATACATGATCAATTACCACGAGAAGGCACAGAAACTCTAATAGTAATGGAGCACAAGTTATCTTGATGCTTGTCAAACCTTTCACTTTTGCAAACCCTCAGGTTCTAGGAATCACTCTTTGGATGAGAGACATGCAAAAGCAGGCATACAACAGTGAGGCTGAAAGGAATTTGTTGTGCACTAGAGTGAAAAACATCTTCTGTGTTTTTGTTTTGGAAATGAGACATTTATGAGGGCTTTCAGGCTGCAGGATGCATTACGGGAAGACGGGGGGGGGGTCTTTGACGTGAGATTGTAGATTTTAATAAATTTGTGTTGTTGCTGCATGTGTCAGACTGCCTTCGTGTATATGTTGCTTGAGTGTGTTTAAGGCTTTAGGAGGTGGAGGTTTGAAGGGATTTTTAGTTGCTTTCTTTGTTTTGCAGTGAGGGGTTTCATTAAAAGTGTAAGCGTCTCTCTTTCTGGCTCCCTCCCTCACCCGATCTTTCATCCTTCTCTGGTTTGTTCGATGTTTTAATGGAGATGTCACTCGCCCATCGCACATGGATGAGACACATACTGAGGGAAGAGACAGCTGAAGGAGGGACGTACACTACAGCACTCGGGTCAAGTATTCAACAGAAACGGGGGGGTCACCCGCAGCACTCAGAAAGAGGCAAACGTTAAAAACCGGCCTTTGTCAAAGGTGTAGTCAGCGCTTATACAGCGATGTTTTCCTTTATAGTAAATGACAACATGAAGACAGCTGTCACAGAGGCTGGGTTCAAGGGCTTCTCATTCTTTCTGCTAGAACTAATTGTGTGTGCAACTTTGAACTGAGAGCAAAGGCAGACTTCCAAGTGTTTCAACTGAAAGGAGTATGTATTAACAGTGTACGTGCAAGGAAATGAGTCTCTGCCGAAACACTGCTCACAAATATACAATGTCTAACAAAAGACAATTTAAATCCCTCCCAGTGGAAGGGGCTCGTTTCATAACTCGCCTTGGTAATGCTCTATAGTTTCAAGGCAGGATTAGCTCTGGTGTTGGTCGTCCTTGCTGCGACTAGCAGGCAACTTATCAGCCGGGCAGACCGGGGCTCAGAAAGCTCAACCTGCCCGAAGAGAGAGAACCGAGACAGGGATAAGCTCAGTCCAGAGATGTTCCACTGGGACAGCTATTGCCAAGCCATTACTCTTCTTATACAACAGGAGAGCGAAAGAGAAACTCAAACTTTAAAACAGGCTGTAACACGTAACAGCTGTAGTCTTGAGAACATTTGAAATGGAGACTTGACTGCTGTGAGAATTAATAGGAGACTTGGCTTCTTAAAGACTTATACTTGACTTGAGACCTGAAAGACAAAAAACATTAAAGTCTCATTAAAGATAAAATACTGGGACGATAAGAGATTACTGATGGTAAAAGACCTGCTTGCATAGGTATACACCTTCAATATCCTATGCATTGAAGGGAATTGACATCACCAATGGGGAAAACACTATTATTAAAGCTTTAAACAACAACATGTGCACACTAGAATCTTGATTTTGACTTGACGCAATGACTTTAGACTTGGACCCGTCACCATGACTTAAGACTCAGCTCGGATATGCCCTCAAGAACCTGAGGCCTGCCTCAAGACTTTGACAGATTTGAGATTTAACTTGGATGTGTCTGAACATACTTGAGATCTGACTCAAACTTGTCTTAATGACTTAGACTTAGACTCCATTGACTTAGTCTGTAAGACTTGACTAGGACTTCTCTAAATTACTTAAACCTGTATCTGTGAATCAAGGTTGCTTTGACAGACTTGAGTGCTGACTAGGACTTGTCTTTATGACTTAAGACCTGTGTGAATAACTTGAGACTGGCTTTGACAGACTAGAGACAAGTCAGTGTCTTGAGACTTGACTTGTCTTAATGGCTTGAATCTTGATTTGGACCAAAGGATTTAAAAACTGCTGTGATATAAATAAGAAAAGCTGTGAATACAGTAGCTACAAAAGAAGTCATTCATACCGAGAGACAGATGATGGAGGGAAATGTAAACGAGAAGGATTGAGAACAATTTCCGTAAAACAGTAAGTAGCAGATGTAAAATGAAATATTCACAGGTGTGGACAGCTGTACCAGAGAGTTTTTACAGGGGATAGTTTCTTTATCCCTAAGGACAGAGACTTCACTTTCCCCCTAAACAGAAATATCACAGCAGAAGGCTGGGTGGAATATACAATCTTGCTCGAGGACACTAGAGCAGGGGCGCTGGGGGGGAGGACATGGGACTTGGAGGGCCTGAATCGAAGCACTTCATATGAAGAATGATCTTCCTGTTTGCTACACCACCCTGCTGCTCAAAGACATGGGAGGGAGGATAATATATAGTTCAACAGAAGCAATACAGTAATACTGCTGCAGAACAGATAAAAAAAGGATAAATGGATGGGGATATGAAGTGTCACATAAAAACACAAACAGGCACATAAAAGATAAATGCTGCGTATAAACGGACACACAAAAATCAGGAAGCAGCACACACGCACACACACACACACACACACAAAGCCAGTCATTGGTACCATAATAGCAGTTCTAACACCAGAGCACATTAACTTCAAATGGAGCTCTCCTTTTAACAGAGTCATTAAACTTTCAACTTCGGTAATGTGACAAACTGTAAAGAGACTTGGCTGCCCGCTTTCTAAAGCCCACCTGGCAATTACCTACATGATGCAAGACAATGGGGTTAACGGTTAAATGCTATGATGGTGCAGTGCATGTGTCGCTTATCTGTACAACATGATAAACTGAGCTGTCAAGCAGTGCAAACTACAATGCAGTTGATGCAGTTTTTGTTTGATTAATTGTAGATAATCTATTAAATTTGAAAAAGTTCCCAGAACTAAAATGCACTGTATTTAAAATAGCTTGTTATGTTCAACCAACAGCCAAAACCCCAAATATTCTATTTGCAGTGATAAAGAAACAGAGAAAAGTAGCAAATCCTCACATTTGAGGAACTGGACACATGGAATGTTATTTCAGTGGGAGTGGAGGGTACCCAGCATCGTACATGCCTGCATGCATGCAACAGTGTCTTATTTTTGATATTTTGGTTGTTTTAGACTTTTTAAAGCAAAGAAATAAGCTTTTCTTTTCTGTGCCATTACTTTGCTTTGGCCGGATGTGTTTGCTACTGTTTAGCCTCTCCCCTACACTTTTAGCAGAAGTGATAGCGTGAGGCTCTCATGTCAGGATACTAAAGAACGCCATTCACTTATTTATCCATCAAATGTACAACTTTCACACTTGAACCAGTGCAATAATGCATCCACAAGTACGTACTTGGCATTTTTGCTTAATGAATAATTTAAGCAATTAATAGATGATTAAAAAAAAATGGTGGCAGTTAATTTTCTGTCAATCAACCAACTGATGAATGGTCCTGTTTGGATGTGGATTAGGCAAAAGGACAGAAATGATAGGTAGTGAAGAGAGCGTCAACATGAAAAAAATAGGAATTCCCAAACAAAATGTTTAATAACCCCATTTGTTAAATAAAAGAATAGAATAAACTGCATACACTCTTGTTGAGCCAGCCAGCATGGTGGGCTGTAATGAAGAGAGTAAAGCTGGATGTTGGGTTTTCGTGCGTGAGGAGGTATATCCTTTGGGCTGATGATAGGTATCAAGGTGCTAATCCTCTCTCAGCTTTGTATGGTACGGTAAAATCCTAAAATCCATGCTTGCTTGCAGTAGAAGCTGGTGTACAGATGTGAAACCAGGCGTTTCGTGGTCATAACTCCTCTTTTGTAGTTTCAAAATGAAGATTTTCTGTGGCCGACTTGGACAGACCAGAAAAAAAGGAAGGCTGCAGTAACTGAGAAGTGTTTCAACACTTGTCAGCGACAACAGTATAAAATCTATTTTACAAAAAAAAAAAGATCTGAAGAAACTTTAGCTATCAAGGCTAAACCTGCATGGAAGCAAAGGGGACTGCTGCTGTACAGAAGTCATTGTTTCAACATTTATGAATTTAACCCGAGAGGCAAGGTACAGTATATCGCATGGTATGTCCATGTCCCGAGCAAATCATTTCTCTTTCCAATTAATCAATTAAATCTTCCCCCACCTTCTCTTCCTCACCTCCTCCTGTAATTCAGTGTTTCCTCCCTGTTTCCCCTTCTCTCTACCTCTCTTGCAGTGCCAGTCTTGAATCTGAATGACCACCTGTTAAAACAAATCGCTTCCAAGGGAATAAAGCAAGTGTGTGTATGCATGTTTGTGTGTGCTCGAGGGCATGAAAGAAGAGAGTCATTGAGTGAGTCAGAGAGACAGCAAAAGCAAAGAGTGAGTGTTCAAGAAAAAAAAAATGGCAGGGGAGGAAAAAACTAAATTCAGGCGAAGAGTGAGCGCTGACTGTAGAAAGAAAGAAAGAAAATGAGAAGGACAGGTTGAGTCAGGCACTAAGGAAGAAAAAGGGATGCTATTAAAGTTATACCTGCTGCTACTGGATAAATACACGCCTGCGAGGTGTTTTTATTACAATATGTTCCCAAGCTCCAAGGCAAATATATTCCTTCCTTTTTATTTCTCAGACAGCCACAGAAAGAAATGAGAATAGTAAGTTCGGGAACTAAAGGAAGAAATATGCAGACGGAGTGAAAGCGAGAGACAGAGAAAGAGAGAGAAATAGAGAGACAGAAGGCCAAAGGAACTTATTTTCATTTGCAGGCTCTTGTAAAAGGTTGTAATTGGTTGTCTGGATTGATATAGTGAGAGCGGTGAGAGGGCTGTCGAGTCTTATTGTTACGACAGACTGGCTCCTAGGTACAGTGCTTTACTGGCAGCTCGGCTGGAAGTCAAACTTCTGCAAAGCAGAATAAGGCAACATATGCAGCAAAGACTTGCCTTATAAAACATTTAAGAAAGATATGGGGTGATCTATTAATGTCAGATTTAACTCCAAAGAAACTGCACTTATCAAAAAATGTATCAGGTTACATTTAGGACACTGAAAACCAAAATACCTTCAATCTCTTCCGTGACTGGTGGGTCAGGATCAGGCAAGCCACTTTTTTAGCAAAGAGATGAGCCGTTTAAAAGAACGAGTGGACCATTCAAGGATAACTATTTAAAGGATGGACAGAGTGGTAAGCGAAGGGACAAATGTAGAGACCACTTCAGGAACAGTCACAGCACTAAAAGCAAAAAGGGCTGGAAATAAAAACGCTGGAATATTTCATAGCAGAGATCCACCAGGCAAACATGTTGGGGAAAGAGACTCTAGCAGACAAAGAGACAAGAGAAGAGATGAAAAAGATGATGAAAGAGTTATGTAAAAAGTCAAAAATAGAGAGGCAGGTTTCTCCTCTCGTGGCCTAGCTGCCAATAGAGCCTAATGAGTGCAAAATTGGAGTCTGCAGGCCTGGGCGACAAAATGAACACGTCGAGAGGCTGAATCTACGCACAGTAAACAGGTTTTGGTCGATTTAAATAACCAAGAGGAAGGGGAACTGACAGATCATTTGTATCTTTGCCTCATTTGCATTTAAGGCATTGAACGTGGCACAAAATATTAACTTCTAAAAAGAACAATTTGTGCAGCATCGGTAGTTGTAATAGAGCCAGCAATATGGAGCTCCGTTCATTCATAGCCTGTTCCTGCACGATATCCTACATAGCATAAAAACATCCCACCTGCAACACTCACATTCATTTTTGAGGAGACATTACTTGAGTATGTTCAGTTGAAAGGCTTTGTATTGCGGTATTGTATTACCATGTATCCATTAAACTTGACACACGGAGCTCACAAACCACAATACAGCGAATGCATCTGCGATCACCTCCGGATGAAGGTGTGGCGATCTGTCACAGTCCTACTAGCCAGACTTTGAATATCAATGATGTGTCAAAAAGTGCAACCTTGCTACCTTAAACAGTTAAAAATCTTACATTTTCAAAATCAAAAGCATACCAATGACAACGATGTTTTCATTCCACTATAAGACAAGGCCAATAAAAAGAGGCTTTTGGAAAACAATAAACCTTGGATTGAACTTAGTAAATAAAACACAGGACGCTTCAGTACTACTGTTTTGTTCCCATAAAAACACCCATTTAACACTGGCACTTTTAAAAAGACGTCACCATCTCCAGTGTATTTTTATTAAATAAAGAGCATGACTTTAATTCCCTCTGGCTTCTGCAACTGGAGATCCGTATGTTATGATATGCATTGCCCTATTTAAGGATCTAACATATGCATATGCCCGGTGCTCAGTGACCCAGCTTTAAATGGGCTTGCATAACATATTTGCTTACAGAGTTCATGGCTACACATGGAGAAGGAAGAGTGCATGATGACTTCATTTTACAGAATATCACAGACGTGTCTCTGAAGATGAAAACACAGTGAATAAGATGTTATTCACACAGAAGGAACTCAAGTGGGATCTGCATGTGTCGACACATGGCTGGCTAATTGGGTGGATCATTTTTGCACAACAAATTGCAACGTTGCGTCATTACAGTCTATGCCAAATTAAAAATAGCACACTTGCTTGAAAATAAATCTCAAAAGGTTCAGAAAAAAAAAACTGACTGAAAATGTCATCGAAGGCAGATTTAGTAGAGAGAAGCAAACTCCTTTCAAACTGTTGCAGTGACACTTGTGCGCACGGACACAATTATTTTCTCTTGTTACAGTGACAAGCTCGAACGTTAACCTTTTATTTGTGCAGAAGCTTGTTTCAAATGTCATAAAAACACAGGGCGTAAAGCAAAAGTGGCACGCGTGGCATTCAATGTCTGCACACACAAACACACGCAAACACTGTGCTGTTAGCTGCACTTCCACAGGTTAATGCAAGCTGAATGTGTGCATGCGTTAACATAAGTGCACCTGCATCGGCATGTGTCACGCATGATTGGGCACAAAACTTAGAATGCCAGCCTGTACTGGATACATGTGTGTATGTCTATTAGCTCCCCACCTGCGTGTTTAAAATCCCCACATACGCACCGAGCCTTGGTTTTAATTCTGGGAATACCTTACTTGCAAGCCTTTCAGAAGACTACTAAATAATAGATGTCTGTATCTTTGCACTGTGCCACTACTTCCTCCATCTCCTCCCTTAGTCTCTCCTCAGTCCAGCCAGTCAGCTAGGCAGCCAGCAGACTGCATTATTTAACCGCTATCTTGAATGGAGCCTGCTGGGGCCTCATAGTTTGATGTCAGTGCGACGGAGAGCATAAGAAACTCATGGTAAGACACGGAAGGCGAAGACAGAAGAGCGTAGTGTGCATGACAAAGACGTTTTTGTTTGGCTGCCGTCTCTTGTCATGTTCATCCTTTGCAACACCCTCATCGGTTTTGCCCTCTCCTCTCTATTCCCTCAATTTTTCCCCCACTCACCTGCCTTCACCTTTTATCACTCAGTCTACCCTCCTCTCCCCCCCCCCCCCATTTGCGCCCCCCTTTTCTCCCTCTCCCTCACTATTCATGAGGGAGGGAGGAGAGGGGAGTGTAGAGTCGTTACATAAGTGCAGAGGAGCTCCAAGGTTTTGTGCTGACTTTGTTTTCCCTCTGGTTCAATTTGAGAACCACTTTAGATTAAATTAGGTCGTCTTCTACATTCACCTCTCCTCCTCTCTTTCATTCTCCCGCTCCCAGCTTTGGTCTATTCTGCCTCCTCTTTATTTACTGACAGCTGTAAGAAGGAGAAGTTCCTGCAGCGGTGTCGATGTACACAGGGTTGATTGGGAGTCAAGATGTACACACAGCCAACAGCAGAAAAAAAAAAAGAAGTCCGTGCACCATAACTTTCTTTGATGAAGATGCAGTACCCTCAATTTCAGTACACGCATTTCTCATGGTGTTATTGCTTTCCTCCCAGGTTGTTTTTTCCTTACATCCATAGCGCACTCACCCCAGGATTCAAAGTGTCCACAGGGCTACAGAAATAAATGAACGCACGCCACACAGATACTTACAGAGACACAGGAATATTCATTTTCTCCCTCCTATCCTTCCATAGTTGTGCTGAGGTAAACAAAACACCCCATCCAGCCACTGAATAAGCAGACACACATTGTTAACCAGAAAACCAGCCTTCAAAAGCAGGCATCTAGAGAGATGAATGTCTTAAAAACAAGTATTGTATAAATTACTCCATATGAAGTCATGGGTGAACCAGCAACTCCTGGAGAGGCACAACATTCCTGCTTACAGGGCTTATAAAATGTATGATTTTTGCCAACCTAACATCAACAACAGGTCTCATTCTGTTTAACTGTTGTTAATGTGACAGCTGTTGTTAATGTGAATAATAACGTCGTCATTTTTAAAGATAATTAAAGAAGACACCTACATACAAAGTGTCTTCTGATGCTGTTCACTCACTCATCTTTTATTGATGATGACTTTTTACCCACTCTGGAACATGCGAGAACTGTTGGTTGCCAGTTTCTACATAAGAAGCCACCACAGACCAGTGACTGAAAGTATAGGGATAAAAGTTTGTATGAAGCCCCATTATATACACAGGGCTTATCCCAGGATAATCCCATGCCGCCCCTTGATGCAAACACTAAAACGATGTTAAACGTGTTTCCAACTGATTCTCAAGCTACGTTCAGCCTGGTGTCAGACTCCTCACACATCAGCACCTGAATCTGCCTGATTGGGCTGTTTGTCTCTATGTTTCCGAAGTTTTTTTTTTCTCTCCCTCAGACATCATGACATGCTGCTCTGATTAATTACTGCAAAGTGAAAGTATGATGCGATCAGTCAACCAATCACCTGCTGAGCTGATTCAGATTAAACCTGATGCATCGCTGCTAGATGACGGTTTACACAATCGCCTCGCTCATTAAATACGTGGCCTGTAAATAAGTTATGAATCGCCACTTCATTTTCCCTAAAGCTTAATAAGCCTAAAATTATATTCCATATAGTTCCATAAGTAAATCATTTCTTCTGTCGAGCAGAGGCACTGCTTATTTTTAGGCTAGGCAGGGTTCCTGCACTATCGCTGCAGGAAACCGTGATATAGTTAATGAGTTTATTAACTATAAGCAGATAACATCAACGGCCAGGGGAGGAAAGAGGGCTATGTATTAATATAATGGCTACACTATATCAATTCTAAATGTTTCTATAAACTTTTTCTGGTCATGGTATTTCTCTTTAGAAACACGTTCAACAGCAATTGATTGTCAATGATAATGATAATGTTGATATGACTTTAAAAACACAATTTAAAATCCCAACAAGACGCTCATTCCCATGTGACCAGCATTGCTGTCTTGGTCGTGTTGCTGGGTGATCCTATGTGAACTCACACCCGTCACCCAGCCAAGCTCAACTCCGAAAACCTTGGGTGTGATTGTTATTTGTGCCTCTACACGCCCCTTCAATCTGATGCCCTGTGAGATATGTACATAATCTGAGCACCATGATTGACGGTTTCCCCTGAGGGGGGGTGGGACCCATAGGTACATATTTGCATGCATACATAAAATATACACACACAGTAGACGCACATATTCGCACTGTGCATCATTACCTTGCTCTCAGACTCATATCTTGTCTCACCCGTACTGTCCCCTGCCTCCCTGGGCAATAATGTAAAAGACACTTGCTTCTATATAGGCCAGCTGCTGCGTTACCTTCCATCCTCTAATGGTCTCACATCAACTAATTTCAAATAACCTCGATCTCACGGCCACGACAGCAGTGTAATGTTTTCAAAAAGCAGCAGTTAAACTAGGTTAATACATATGCATTAGCCATCTGGTGAGTATGTCAGTAAGAGCAGATTATTATTTCACATTCAAGAATGAGATGACATCATCTTTAAGCGTACTTAACTTTATGCTTAAGCCTAGGTTTAGGGTGTGTCCTCCCCTGATGCCATAAATCACATAATGCATATAAACACACAAGAATATCTGGGAAAATCCCCTGAATCAGTGACAATACGTTTGAGAATGACACTCATACTACTTAAATCCAGTACAGTCTTTATTAACAGCAGGAAATTTAGACATTTAAAGGATTAGTTCGTATAATTCTATCACTGAGGGTATTTCCATATAGTTCCACAGAAAACTGTCCAAACTGTGAGCTGTGGATCATCCTGTTCATTTTGACTTCTCCATAGTCATTTTTTGATCTTTTCAGCACCACAAACACAACTTCATTCAGTTGTATTGGGTTGCAGCACAAATCTCAGAAGATATCTATCTATCTCTGTGTGTGTGTGTGTGTGTGTGTGTGTGTGTGTGTGTGTGTGTGTGTGTGTGTGTGTGTGTCAGAAAGTCAGCAGATACATCCAAAAATAACTTAATAGGTAGATACTCAAATGGATAAGGGAGAATAATGGTTTGTCTGTGTGTGTATTGTGTGTGCATGTGTGTGATTTGGGTGCACTAATCCTTTAAGCTTCACAATAAGTGCTAGATGATCCTTTATAAATCCTCAATATATTACAATATCAGTATACGCTGCTCTACTGTGGATGAGTTTTTACATATTTTGAGAAGAGTTTTTTACCTCTGGACCAAGCTATATTAACCACTTCTATGAATTTCAGCGACAAAGTCCACAAAATAAAGTCAGCCCTATGCCAGCTTCAGGGATCCTCCGGCTCCCTCCTTCTCTCATCACCTTCTGTCTTGTCTTTTCCCAAAAGCCACCCCATGTGTCTCATAGCTGCCCTCAGGCATACACTCCTACACTCCCTCTCCACTTTGATTCTCTCTCCGTGTCGCTCCTTCCTCCTTTTTACCTTGAGCAACATCCCCCACCTTCACTTCACTTGCCATCAATTCATCTTTACTCTCTCTTCCCATCACCCGAGTCGTGTCAGCACCCCGTCTGTGCACCCGTACAGCCTCTGCCGGCTCCCCGTGGGCCCAGCGCCCATTATCCTCTGCATCGATCTCTGCTGCATCGATGAACGATAGCGGCAGCGGACACAGAGGAGAAGAGGGGGAAAGAAGAATGGGCAGACGAACAGACAGATGAATGCAGAAAGCAGAGGGAGATGGGGAACTGCAGATGAAATGAGGTGGGTGACGGATTAAGCAGGGCGGATAGAGAGGAGAGAAGTAGGAAAATACAAGAGAGGTAAAGAGTAGAGGGAGAGGATGATGGAAGGAGGGAGGGAGGGAGGGCATTGTGGGACCATTCGTCAATAGCCAGCAGCGCGACCTTGGGGATCGATGGGGCTGACAGCCAATCAGTCAATAGGCTCCATAACTAGCTCTGCTAGGCAGGGACAGAGAGGAGAGAGGGAAAGAAAAGACAGTTTGGTCATAGCAGTCAATAGGCCAGTAAAACAGGCCGCCTGTCCACTCTGACACCAGTCCAGTATAAATGCCACAAAACAAACAATAGGAGAGGAACGAAGGGTAATAGGAAAAGAAAGAGAACATGGGTTAGACCAAATGGACAGATGAGGGATGAGATAACATGGAATGAATAGAAACAAAGATGAGATTCAATGTTGTGTTTGTGGGCCATTTGTTTGAAGAAAGTCTGCCCAAGAAAAACGACCGCATCAGTCTTTCCAGCAATGCCCGAAAACGATTCCTTTACGTTCAAGAGACAAAGCCCTCTAGCAGCCGTAGGAATAATGAAGCTTGTCCATTGGGAGCAAAAGACAAATAAGTGTGACGTAGTTGCACAAAGATCGCAGAGGGAAGAGGTTGGGGTGGACAGCTGGATCACCAAACATCAGTCTTTGACACGGGAGACATTGTATGTTTCCCATTTCCACCTAAATTGGTTTCTTTGAACCAGAACCACGATTGTTCCCAAAGCTTAATGTTGTTTTTGTGCCCTAACTAACTATGCGTGTCACTATGAAGGGCAATTACAAACAATGCATTTGTTTGGTTTAAATTTGGAAGACTTGCTCTTATTTCCTTTAAAAAGGCACCATAGAAGCAATAAAGCCTCCCTGAATTGTGCAGCTCTGTAGATGTTGATCTCGACTTTTGAGGATTATGGAGATACCAAGACCAGAAGCACCAATAAAAGTTGAATTCACCTGTCAAAAGGATGTTTGCACGCACACACACACACACACACACACACACAGGAGGACTCCTTGGGAAATCATAGTTATTAATTATCAAGCCAAGGCGATAAATAAATAATGCGGAGTGGAGCAGCGGCATTGCACTGTGAGTGGTTAGAATGCCAGATTGTGCCAAACCGCAGCAGCAGCAGCAGCAGCAGTAGGTCAGCAATTAATAAAATCAAAGAGCTGCTCTAATGAGAGACAAAGAGCACTTCCCTTACTGATGATTCCCCCCTGGGTAAACAGGAACCCAATAGGGCAGAATGCAAAAACCTGCTGACAGTCTTAAATACGTCTGCGTGCAAACACAGATGAGCGAACACACCTTGTACACAGTAAAGTTGCGAACACACGGGCAGAGATGAACACAGTTGAGTCACAACCACAAATTAACTCAATCTTTCCGGTCCTGTGAGAGGGCACGGCCAGCTTTTGCTCCTCATTTTGTACCACTGGCTGTTAAGCTCCGCAACCCCGTCTTCCTCACCCGCCTTCCCCTCATCCTCCCACCAGCCATTATCCCATTTCATTTCTCCACAGTCAATTGTTTATTTGCTTATCGCTGCGCAGATAATAGAACAGAATTAATCTGCTAATTCCTCATTTTTGAACAGACCAATTCTACTGTTTATGTAAATGGGCAGAAAAGCCGGACTGGTTCTAAAGCGCGGGCTTCCTGGCTGACTGGAGGATTTAATTATCGGGGCTAATTACTTGTTTTCCTCTAACTGTTAACCACAGGGCTGCTACTACACTTCCCTGGGTGCTAATGCCTGAGGCGGCTGCTGGTTTCATGGGAAGGAGCGGGTGGTGACAGAACACCACAAGAAACAAGGACATCTTTTCTCAGCTTGCCTTTCTAAATTATCAGTTTGTTGTCTGTCAGAGTGGGGGGGGGGGGTTTTGAAATTTCTGTGAGAGCCCGTATTAAATTGTGCCTGGATACAACAACAGCAAAAAAAAAAAACATCGTGTCTTTGGCC
>JAVQJL010100662.1:0-62234 GCA_036024295.1 Nannoperca obscura | reverse complement strand
GTGTGTGTGTGTGTGTGTGTGTGTGTGTGTGTGTGTGTGTGTGTGTGTGTGTGTGTGTGTGTGTGTGTGTGTGTGTGTGTGTGTGAAACCTATTGTCGCTGGCTGCTCTGGATCAAAAGTGTCGTCTGTGAACCTCAGGAGAAGGCTGTTAGGGAAATAAAGATAACATGTAAATAAGTAGGGTATACAGTACATTAGGCTTTTGTGAGTTGGCTTAAAACTTGATCAGCCTTTCCCTCAGTCAGTTACAAGAAGATCAGCAATAGTTTTAATGTTGACAATTGACTGAGGACTGACAAAACACTGGTAAGAAGTTTTACTGCTGCCATTGACGTTATTTTTCACATAATTGTCAACTTGTTAACATTATCTATTTGGTCTAAAGTGATAGATAAAAGGACAACAACATTTCGAGTTAGCTGTAGCAACAGCTGATGTGCAGTGGGGAAGAAACTTACATAACTAGAAGAATATCAACATTCACAACAGGCTAGCACTAAGCTCGCTACAAACAGACAAACCTGGACTTCCCGACTCCACTTTCACCAATAATCAACAGCTTCAGAGTCGTCAGCACGTCTTCATCCATATTCCTATGGGAGCTAGTTTGACTTTGACTTGGCGACGCTTTTGTCGTTAAATGTCACTTGTTTTTAGGGCAGCAGGCAGCTAGCGGCTCAGACGACAGCCTGCTGTTCGCGCAACTTCCGCCCAATCTGCGTCGCGTAACGGCATGACATCACGGGGGTTCACGAGGTTTAATAAATAAAATAAAATAAAACAAAGCAAAATAAAGTAAAGTAAAATCATTTTTTAAAACGGAATATGTGATCAATATGTTATTTCTGTATTCTTGAAGACTTGGTTTTGTACCTGACGTTGTACTGTATGTATGTACGAATAAAGTACATACAAAATGACAAAACGTTTACAGGTAAAAGAAGTGTTAAGTGATACTACTCTTACCATTAACGTTTTTGCAGAAATTATTTGTCAGGAGGTTACATTGTGAATTTGTAAAATTATTTGATTAATATTTCTGTGACATATTACTAAAAATGTAGATTGTTCACGTGTTTGCTTTTCTGTACACTGGCTTTTCAACACTTAGGTATGTCAAAAAATAGTTTCGTCTTCATCGTTTGTACATATATTTTAAACATAGATGCATATTCTTTTGCTAATGTTGGCTAGTTTGCCCTGAGGCAGAAGTGGAAAGATTGACTGGTAGAAAATCTTTGAATGGTCTAAATAAAGATACACCTTATAATAGGTCTTTGTTCTAGCTTTGCTACATTTCATCAATCTACAAGGGCCCAGCATTTTAATGTTACCTGAACCATGAGAAGGAATCACCTGGGGGTTAAGCTTTTGGAAACCAGTGACACTAAGTATAGAAATGGAACCAGTGAGCCATACTACACCTACTGTTCTTCAATAGGCTCTTTGACTGAGACGTTCCTCAAACCTCATCTGCTTCTGTTCATTACAGAGAGGGCCAACCTTGTTATTATGCAAATCTGTCCTCATGAAGGAGCTGAAAAGAGTCTGCAGCACAATAAATACAGCTGGCTGTAAATACTCACAGCTCTCTCTAATGTGAGTCTTACATTTCTGAGAAAACCAGCAGCTTTTTTACATTCCCCAAGGTAGTTTTTGTACTAAACAGAAATCAAGGTTGTAAGGGAGCAAGTTTTTACACCTATGGCCAGATTCCACACAGATTTTATAGAGAAAGCCCTACGCATCTGGTTTGAGATGATGGGTCATTTTATTGGATCTCATCCCCGGTGGTTCTTGATTGCCCCACTTATTCTCTCGACCGGTCTGGGAAGTGGATTTTATCTTCTCAAGGACAGAATGTCAAACGACATCGAAGAGCAGTTCACACCTGTCGATGGATGTGCCAAGGTGGAGAGGAAGTACATCCAAGAGTCTTTTCCAGGAAATGATTCCATGTTTTCACGTTTAAGACTTAGCACAGATGGGAATTATGCAACTCTCATAGCTACAAGTGGCAGGAATATTCTGACTGTGGAGACACTTCAGGACATCATCGACTTGGACTTCAAAGTTAGGAGTATGGTGGTGCGGTTTGACAACCAGTCATTTGAGTATGTGGATGTTTGTGCTGAAGTGACAGGATCCTGCACCTCTAATGACATTTTAGATACAATTGGATACAATGCCAACAATACAGACACAGTCAATTTGACATTTCCATGGTATTTCTCTGATTTTAGAAGCTTCTCTTTATATTTAAATCTGGGGAGTGTGAAATTGTATGAGGGGAGCTCCGTGATTGAAAGCGCTAAAGCCATACAGCTCCATTACTATTTACGTGAGGACAACAAAACTGACCTTTGGTTGAAAAGCTTCATTAATTTGGTCTCAAACATTTCATCAACTTCCATTCAGGTAAGCAGAAAGTGAATACATTCCAGTGTTTCTATTTATTTAGCTGTTCCTTTCCCGTCTGTTTTAAATTTGTTTAAATTTTTTCTAGGTGTCGTACTCTACCTCCATGTCAATGCAGTGGGAATTTAAAAAATCTCCAGCTTCCGTCATTTATTTATTCTCCATCACTTATGTCATTGCCATCACATTTTCAATTGTATCATGCTGGAGGTTGGTAAAATACCTGCTGGACATTATTTTATACAGTGAATCCTTGCTGTATGGCTTAGCTTGACCTGTGATTTTATTTTACATTTTTAGGTTGGATAATGTCAGGACGAAGGTGTGGGTGGCATCCTGTGGGGTGCTCTCTACAGGTCTAGCAGTCCTGAGCGGTTTTGGTGCATTGTTGTTGCTCGATCAACCTTTTGTCATGACAGTTGCCTCCTGTCCTTTCATGATATTAGGTAGGTTCTGTTGAACATACAGGTCCATGAGGTTGAATCAAAGTTAGAAAGTTGACATGATATGGCATTTTTTGCACAATTTTGAAAAAAATTACCTTTTCATGTTTCAAATTTCCAGCAAATTTACACCAATAAATTGTAAGGTAAAACAATAATATTTGGTCTTATCATTTTTTAGACCAGAGATATTTGTCATAAGACATTTCCATGTTTTACATCCTTGATACACAATTTTGATGACCTCTGATAATGTGTAATTCATGTCACCTACCCAGAGCAGGATTAAGCAGTTATGGGGCTCCTCAAGACAAAAAGAAATACAGATGTAATGTGCACTGTGAGGGATTATGTAACTCAAGTTCAAGAGTCTGCTAATTGACTGTCATACTGTACAGAAATCATTGGAAACCAATGGCTGCCTGGAATGGTGGTATGGATACACCCAGACAACATAGCTTGCATCTGAAAGTGATCAGTAGTCAGTACATCATTTGTAGTTAAAGAGCTAAAACTTTCAAACACAGTGGTACAGTCTTTTAAAAGTAAATCTTGACACAGGCCCACAAATCACATGATAAGGAGCAATAGATAATTGCCCTCTTTACCCAGTAATTAAGCTTTGTACTAAAAACAGGCAAGAGTCACATTTTTTAAATTCTTTCTCTTCTCTGACTTCGAATCTAAAGGTATTGGACTAGATGATATGTTCATCATGATCTCTTGCTGGCAGAGGACCCGTGTTCTGGACAGCATCCCCGACCGGCTGGCTGCCACCTATAAGGAAGCTGCAGTCTCCATCTCCATCACCACCCTGACCGATGCTCTGGCTCTCTTCCTGGGCTACAGCTCGCCCTTTGGCTCAGTCCGGTCCTTCTGCCTGTATGCTGGGATTACTATTTGCTTCTGCTACTTGTACAGCGTCACTTTCCTGGGGGCGTGCATGGCTTTGAATGGACAAAGGGAAGCAGAGAAGAAGCACTGGTTCACCTGTGCCAAAGTCCCAGATGACTTGCCACCCACAAGCTCAAAAGCCTTCAGTATCTGCTGTGTTGGGGGAAGCTACGATAGAATCACTGAAAAGGAGGAAACTGGGCCCATGAGTCATATTTTTGAGATGTTCTATGGCCCGTGTCTGACCCACAAACTGATGAAAGCATGCGTATTTGTCATTTACGCAGGGTATCTGGCTGTTAGCATCTATGGCTGTTTTATCTTAGAGGAGGGACTCGATATCAGAAATTTGGCTTTGGATGACTCCTACATCATCAATTACTACAACAATCAAAATCAACACTTCTCTGAATATAGCTGTAATGTGATGGTAGCAGTGAAGCAGCCCTTCCTTTACTGGGATGAGGAGGAACAGAAGCATCTGCGTTCATGCATTTCAAATTTTGAAAGTTTGAACTTTGTCAATGGCACTTTCGCTTGGTTTCTTTCCTTTTTACAGTATGCAAATGCTACCAATCTCAATATTAGTTCCCAAAAGGCATTTCAAACACATCTGCCCCATTTCTTAGAACTCAACTCAATGTTCAAACAGGACATCAACTTGACTGCAGACAACGAGATTCAGGCCTCTCGCTTTTTCATTCAGACACTCAACAAAACCACAATGAAGGACATGATGACTGGACTCAGGAAAACAGCAAAGGGATGTCCAGTAGAGCTCCTGGTGTACCACCCTGCTTTCATCTATTTTGACCAGTACACGGTCATTATGGACAACACCATTCAAACCATCCTGGTGGCTGCGGCTGTGATGCTTGTCGTCTCACTCATCCTGATACCCAATCCTTTTTGTTCCATGTCGGTGGCTTTTGCAATTTGTTCAGTCCTCGTTGGCGTGACAGGCTTCATGGCACTGTGGGGAATAAACCTGGACTCCATTTCTATGATCAACCTGTTCATGTGCATTGGTTTTTCTGTAGATTTCTCAGCTCATATTTCTTACTCTTTTGTCTCCAGCCCCAAGAGCGATGTCAATGAGAAAGCTATGGATGCATTGGCCCATTTAGGCAATCCCATACTCCAAGGAGCATTGTCCACTATTTTAGGAGTGGTGGTGCTGTCCATGTCTGGGAGTTACATCTTTAGGACATTCTTCAAGATTGTGTTTCTTGTGATTACATTTGGGCTGCTCCATGGCTTAGTGTTTATTCCAGTGTTTCTGACACTGTTTCCTTTCTGTGGGAAGTTGTGTTAAGTGGGGATTTCCACTTTGAGCATTCAAACAAAAATTTAAATACTTATTGCTTTTTACATAAAAAAATATAATTGTTTCAGCATAATCATCTGGACTTGCCTTAATTGATATAAGCACAGAATGAGAAGCAATCAGCAGGTTCCATTTGAAAGCATATATCCTCTTTTCTTCAGTCAGTGTAATGTGTAGTTGTAGTTTCAATGCACTCAGGAACAAAGGACGAAGGGAACCAGCCCATTTGCAGTGCAAACAGTGAATGAACATAGGACACCTCAATACACCTGTCTGCTGCCCATTTAGCACAATTGTGACTGCTTCCAGGGAGCGTGCTCCGCAATCCAGCAGTCATGTGACCTCCACTTCCAACGATAAATTAAAATGATACTGAAGCTATTGTGCATCATTTTACAGTTTTCAAAAGCTGATAAAACTAGCCTCTGTTGAGGTGTCGAAGTCTGTTTCTTCGTCTGTTTCTCCTCCCCTTAACATGAACCTCACTAACCCCAACTCTGCTACACTTAACCATAACATATCCTGAGCCCTAACCCCAACAGCCACAACAGTGAACACCATTCTAACGAGAGGGAAACACTTTAGGGGGAAGAGACTTCAACACAAAAGGGGCATTTCTTATGGCAGTTGTTGACTGACATTTAGCCTACGTGTCGGCATTGCTAGGTCACGCCGGACACGCATCGTCAGTTGGAGTCTAGGCGAGGAAGCAATGTAAGGAGTGCTCAAATCATTGATGGGACTAATATTAAAAGAACACCTGCCTCCCAGTTAGCTAACTTCCTGTGTGGCAGCTGGAACTGTAGTCATATTATGAATTACCATTAAAGCCCGCCTAAACATATACTGGACCTGGTCAGTTGGAAGTAACACTATCATGGTGGAAAATTAAATAAAAATTAAATTTCATCTTTTTGGTAATTAAAAACATGAGTAAATGAATAAGTACAGACATCAAAACACACGCGATATATACTTATTTCTAAAGAAAAAAAACGTTGTGATTTCTGTTACTTATAACACTTATTTTGTTACTTTCTGTGTATGTCAGTGTCATACTAAAGACTAAAGAGAACAATTCTAAATCTATTCTGTTTTGATGTGTCAGAAGTGTAAACCTTGTGCATTGTATCTAATTTGTAACAAAGGCATGTGCAATGTAATTTAACAGTTTTGTTAAAATAAATCTTAAGTACATGCCTACTCAAGTTTTTATTTGGGCTTCTTTACATTTATTTCAGCTGCACAAACATTCATTTACCATTGCCTTCACATTGTTGAGAGATTTTATCCATCAACAGCAGAGAGGCAGTCAATGTGTTCACAGCATAAAAGCATTACTATACATCTATATACAATGTTCCCATTACATCCCGGTCATATATACAGCTAAATGTTTGCAAAAGGCCAATAAACTGAAGAAATTGTGTCAAATTGAAGCAAAGAACAGCAGAACAATGTAACAGTATGAAGTATAACATATGCTGCTGGTAATCCTGACCAGACATTCAATGAAATCAATGTTCCAAAATGCTAAAATATAGATTTCATACACTGTTGCTGTTGTAACTGTTCACTTGAAAATTGAGACATTTACCATTTTAACAGAACCATAACTGCACGTTTCTGCCCACAATCTGTGTTGAAGAAACCTCATATTTAGAATCAAGGATTTCACGCCACATTCAAGAATTGTTACAGCTTAATTTCCTTTATACACAGCACAGTGCCAGTAAGCACTGAACATTAGGATCTTTTTTCCACTGTGCAAAATCCAGATAAAGCAAAAAAGAATACAGCACTAGATGTGAGAAATCTCTCTGTTTTGAAGTAATGACAACAGAGATGGAAATAGGTAATAACTGCCTGAACTGGCTTTGTTGTTTGTCTGAATAATCGGAAGATTAAGAGTCTTTAATCCGCTCATTTGCTATTACAAGAAAACTGATATTTTGCTGAGAGGCCCAACTCAGAGTTTTTAAATAACTTTGACCAACATTACAATTTTAAAGATTCCAATGCTTTATCACTACATAAACACAGCTTGTATTTGCATGCTTTTTGAGCCTGAGCAGCACGGCTTGATCCATCTGTATACGCATCATAAATTAAATAAATTAAATGAAGAGTGCATTTTTTCCACTTTTTACAATTTCCCAAAGTGCGGAGAGGTTATATATTTATACACTTTCTAATTCAAAGGAAAGGTTTACTCTTACAATGCACTCCCCAAAAGGCCACCTTTAAAAATAAGAAACGGGGAAATATGCAGAGGGGTGCAGCAGGACAGGAGAATGTATATGCATGATCATCCTTTCATCCCAGACACAAAGAATCAGATGGAAACACAAAGTGCAGCACTCCATGATGACAGCAAAGTGCCAAACTGAGAAACATAGGAGCTAAACTGGACAGTACAGCCTGACCTTGAAGATACTAGACAAATAACAGGTATGAACACAAACACTGGAAGACAACTGTTCAGATTGAGTTCAAGTCTAGTTGTCATGGTTACACAGTTGTTCTTTGGGTTAAAGATACACAGCACTCATAATGTCTCATTGACAGAATCTATATAGACCTGGCTGAACTCATTTAAAAAGAAATCCTATCCGGATGATGTTTTTGACATTCATACAGAACTTCCTCCCGCCAACTGATAAAGTGACCTGAGCAAGATCTTAACCATTTAACATTTCACTTTTCAATCTTAGTCCCACACAATGAACCTGCGCAACACGAACCTGCTTACCTCTGAACACAGAAAACTCATGTTTACATTTCATATGACAAAACTACTTATCTGAGAATATTGATGAGAATACTTGAAGGTGACAGCATGAAGATGTGACCCAGTCCCACATGAGCACTTGTCAAGAGACTTTGTGAATGCGAGCCAGGACTTCTTACTCCTCTGACTGACCGAGTCCATCCCTTCTTCCATGACCCCTGAGCTCTTAAAAATCGGCCTCGCCCATCACTACCTCCTGATTGTTGCGGTCCTCGCCAGTTTCATCTGGTCTCCAGGGTCTTGCCCTCCAGGACCAGCTGGATCTCTTTGGCATCCAGTGTCTCGTACATGAGCAGAGCATCTGCCAGGTTTTTGTGCTCTTTGGCATGAGACTTCAGCAGGGCTTTGGCTCGCTCGTAAGACTCCTGGAGACAGCAAAAGAAAAGATGCTAAGGAAAGGTTTTATAAGAGCTGGTCGGGTTACTGATTTGTTTAGCCGTCCTCAAAAAGATCACACAGACCTTCAATAACACCCTGACTTCATGCTCCACAGCTGCCTGTGTCTCTGGGCTCTGCAGTGTCATGTCAGTATAGGTCATCACACCTAACTGGGAGACAGGAAGGGGAAACAAATACATAAATGTACATAAATTATAGCAAAACTGTAGACTGCAGTGCATGTGCTGTACAAATATTACAAACAGCTTTCCCTTTAAGTATATTTCAAGTTAGCCTACCTTTTCACACATTCCAAATCTGGTCACCATCAACTTAGCGATCTTTGTGGCACTGTCAAAATCGCTTGACGCACCTGGAGAAGAAGAAAAAACATACCATGACTTTATAAATTCCAGCCTGCCAACCACCTTTCCTCATGTAAGGGACTTCTACATTCAACCTCACTTTTGTTTTTTACTGGCCCCTTTGCCAACTCTTTCTTACCTGTTGTGATGTAGTCATGGCCAAATATAATCTCCTCTGCTACACGGCCGCCCATACTGACGTCCATCTGGGCCAGTAGCTGAGAGCGAGTCTCACTCCAGCGATCATTCTCTGGGAGCATGGACACCTGGCAAGACGACAAGGATGAGAAGAAGCCCAAAGTTTAAAGTGATGACAGTTTGTGCCAGACCTGGTGTCAAATGTGCAGAGTTTAACCATTTAGTTCACAAGCTCTAGCTTTCCTTACATGTCCCAGACTGGGGCCTCTGGGCATGATTGTAGCCTTGTTGATCGGCATGGCATCTTTGGTGTAGTAAGCTACAATTGCGTGGCCTGATTCATGGTACGCTGTGATGAGCTTGTTCTTCTTGTCGATTTCCGCACTCCTCCTCTCAGGGCCTTGAAGAAAAGGGAAGAGGGAATTAATGAAATGACCTCCTGAAGCGAGAGGAGGACTGATAGTGTCTTCTGCAATGCTAGATGAAAACAAATCAGGATAAGGATGACTAGAAAGACTTAAACATATTATAACAACTGCAGGAAAACTTTGAAGTGGTCTCTCTTTACCAACTAGCAAAGCTCATTACTCACCCATGAGGATTTTGTCTTTAGCAAACTCCAGCTCCTTCAGGGTGACCATGTCTTTGCCATCCACTGCTGCCTTCAGGGCCGCCTGGTTGACCAGATTTTCCAGGTCAGCGCCAGAGAAGCCCACTGTGCCCCGGGCTATAATGTTGGCCTGAATAGCTGCAGAGATAACATGCAACATCAAGGATCTCAACAACAGTCAGTCTAGGCCTCAGGCTGGGTTACTATTCAAGCAGAGTACATAGCAAACAGTGCTATGTGCAGTGCCAGTGTGTTCAGTGTGTCAGGATCATCAAACCAAGACATATACAAACAATCGTAGGTTATACACTGTAATAATACATTTGAGAACAAATATTGTGACCAAATTCAGGATTAGCAGATGCTGATCACACACCTGGATCCACTTTAATCTTCTTTAGATACCAGTTGAGGATCTCTGTACGTCCTTTCACATCTGGTTTGGGGACAGTCACCTGCATGTCGAAACGTCCCGGGCGGATCAGGGCACTAAAAGAGAAGACCAGTTGGTTAGTAAAATACTGTGTCAGCACAGAACTCTGTCACTGTATCAAAACAGCCTCAGAGTTGCAGCTCTTTGTTATTGATCAGGAAAGCTGTGACTCTGAAGGATGTGGATTTATGAATGTGCATTGTAAGCTGTTGACATTTCCACTGGCTAGACAGGCTAGACAGGAGACACAGAGGTAAACATACTTATCCAAAGCTTCTGGGAAGTTGGTTGCTCCAATGATGATCACACCTTCATTCGGTTTAAACCTGCAAAATAATATCACAGGGCAGCAATCTTCAGCACTCCATTCATGTTTTGAGCCACAATGCTTCAGTACTTCTTTTACCAACACTGCACTGTACAGTATGTACTTGTGATTAAAGACATTACCCATCCATCTCAGCAAGTAGCTGGTTGATCGTCTGCCTGGAGTAAGGGTGCATGGGAGACTCAATCCTTTTCCCACCCACACTGTCCAGTTCATCAATGAAGATCACGCAGGGAGCATTGGCTTTAGCCTCCCCTAGAAGAAAGCAGTCAAGACAAATCTTAAAATATACATATGTACCACAATATTCAACACAACAATTAGACAATGTTTCCGGTGGTAAAAGAAGTCAACTTTACATGCTCAAGTGGTTTCTAAGGAAAGAAAAGGGAAATGTCAATTTTAATATTAAAACAATAACAAAACAAATTTAAAAAACCCACTGAAAAGGTTCCTGATGCGGCTAGCTCCCACTCCAACAAACATCTCATCAAACTCAGACCCAGAGGCGTAGTAGAATGGCACATCTGCCTCTCCTGCCACTGCTCTGGCCATCAGAGTCTTTCCAGTCCCTGGAGGGCCAACCAGTAGGACACCTAAAGTGGAGCGAGCAAGGAGAGCACTGAATGGAATTGTGGATTCACCACATGAGCTGAAAAGTCTGAAATGTATAAACACACACACACAAGTGCAGGACTTATTAAAATCGTTAAGCCCTACCTTTTGGCAGCTTTCCTCCCAAGGCCGTGAACTTCTGTGGGTTTTTCAGGAACTCGACCACTTCCTGCAGCTCGTTCTTAGCTTCTTCGACCCCTTTGACGTGCTCAAATGTCACGTTTTTCATCTGGACAGGGTCCACTGCCGAGTCCAGGCCTGATGTGGTTCGGAACCGCACTGTCCGAAATGGTTAGATTAAAGTTCGAAATCACACTGCATGGCACGGTTAATGAACTCCCACACACACACACACGCACGCACACACACATGCACACACAGTGCTTCTGCATACTATATTAGTGCTCCAGTACTGCAGGTTAGAATTAGTTGTTGTTGTCTGCAAAGAGCAGAAAATGGTTCAGTTGTATGAAGCTTAGTTCTTTTCTTTTCAGGGTTAATACATTTTTAATATGTAGATATTAGTGTAGTAAAATGCTAAGCTTTATTATCAACACTAATATTTTAATACATTAAGGTGTTAACATTGACGTATGACATGAAATTAAAAAGCAGCTTTAGAGTAGAAACGGAGCCTTTACCCGATATGAAGGGGGTCTTGGAGATACCATAGAGCCCAATGAGGAGCAGCACCAGCAGGATTAGACGAGTCCTCCTGAGAGAGTCTAAACAGTTGGAGCAGGAAATGTATACATCAGTACTGTTTAATGCTTATATAGTGGAAGAAAAGGAGTGTGATTCAATTAATGTGTGTTCAAACTTGCCCTGCGTGCGTTGTGTCAAGGCTTGGGCTTTCAGGAACCCCTCAGCGAAGCCCCTCTTGAAAGCATCCTGTTGTCCATCAGGTATGTTCTTGTTCTTCAACAGGCTGTCCAGACTTTCAACTTCAACCCCCTTGTCACGTGACAGGAAACCCTTCAATACAAGATAAGATTGGTCTGCAGTATTCCATCACTGTTATCACACTTTTCCTCTCAAGGTGATCACACTGCTGGACACGCTTTATAGGCCTGATAACTTGAGGTGCACCTGCTCGCCCTTTATTCTTAGATCCCTGCACAGGCAGAACAACTTTCATCACTGACATAGATTTTTTCTTATTTAGTTTGCTAATGCAGCTGTTATGCAGCTACATTAGCAAAGTAATTGACAGCAGCCAACTCTGCGCTGGCCTGAAAGCACATGAGGGGTCTCTTTAGTATAGGCCTGGTGGTGACACAGGCTAGGAAGAACAACTATTGCTAGGTTTTCCTCCCTTTTTCTTGTGCGCAGAAGATCCAATGGAAGAAATGCCCATCTGTTTTTATTTGACTAGACAGCAGAGAATATTTATTTACTTGAAATCTCAGTATGGCTTGCATTTTCCACCAAAAAAAGCAATAAGGTGAAAATGGCATTGCTAGTAAGGCTACACTTACTGGTAAATAGTTTAAAACTGTATCTTTAACATGCAACATGTTACATTAAGTGCGTGAAGGATCCATAACATGCACGTGAACATCTCTAAGTACTTACCTTCATAAAAGATGGTGTGAACCCTTCAGATTCCAGGGGGCGGTCGGAGGCTGACTGCAGTCGTCTGGTTTTGCTCTTCAAAGTTTTAAAACCTCTGCTCTGCACCCACACTTGAAATATACAGTAAGCATGACATTTAAGCAGATTAAAAATCTAACCATGTTCCCACAGCATATAACTTTACTAGATTAGCGTAAACATTGTATATATACACATTGTTACATTGTGAAAAATAGGAAACCATAGATAATATTGACAATTAACTGCAATATTTGTCATTTCCTCTGAATCTTACAGTGTACTGTTTTCAGATAACACAAAAAACAATGCCAGTCATTTATTCATAACATCTGCGTACAAAGCTTTGAAACAGTGATAAACACATAACACCACTTTATAAATGCTTGTAATCCATAGTTACCTGGCTGATGTTGTAGCTCTATGCACACAGACTGAAGAGGTGAAAGGTGCTGCCTGGAAAACACTGGGGCCGACATGGGCAGTGCACCACGTGAGAAACCTGGAAACAGAGGACAAGGTAAAATTGTTAACGTTGAGATAGCTTAAGGAAATAAGTGGCGGCAGAGGCCCCAGCTGCCTAGACACTGATACCATGAAATGAGCACCAGCCACAGGCACGCCTATTTAAGTGGTACATGGTAGAGTATAAGAGACCAATTTATAACAAAGATACACATTCTCACCGTGCTTATTGTAGAAAAAGGAGTGTGCGGAAAGATGTGAGGTCCTCCAGGGTGTCTGTCTATGCTGTGTATGTGGCGCCTCCTGCGGATTCAAGCGTGGTAACACCCGGTTCACCAGCTCATCCAGCTGCAGTGCTCCCAGGTCTGATAAGCCGAGCTCACGCAGGTTCCACATGGGCTGCAAACACACATGCATTATACTGTGTCATGTATGAGATCTGATTTAGAAGTTAATCTGGAACAGGTTTTTGTTATTAAGTGTAGCATTATGCTGTCTCTGACTAACATATTACAGCAATTACAGATCAGGCCTTCTCACGTATACCTCTGTGCAGTGAAGTTCTGAGTCTGAGGCATGCTCCTTGTGTTTTCTAGATTTGCAGGTGGCACTACTGCTGCTGCTGCCCACTGAGCTCTTTATAGAGTGGAGAACGTTGATGAGGTGGCTAAGAGGTACAGTCACCTGTGATCACATGTAAACAAAGTGTAAGTGAATGGCAAGTTGTGAACATTCAAAAATCCCGACTATCACACGTTACAATTATCATCATAAACCCTAATTGTTAGGTGGTCCAAAGGCATTTATCACATGTGAAGCACATCAGCTAGTAGACAAAGTGAACATGATCCAAATCAAGCTTAGAATCTAGCTGGGTCTGAATAAAACATTTGCCATTGAAAGGTGAGGGTCACTTGTCGGTAGTAAAGTGTGTTGAACTGCTAATTTATTGGAATATGCAAACCATCAGTAGTCAAACATGTCGCTCATTGACGCAGTTTCCCATCTGGCAGCTAAGGACACACTGAGCGTTCAAAAGAACACAAAGTTCTCTCAACGCCCCGCAGTCTGTATTTCAGTATAATTGCCAGGTACGTAGAAAGATAAGAATAGTGACACAATATCCACTGACGTGAATGTGACTTTCTTTCAATTCATCAAACCATAACGAAAGGTCGACTGCAGAACGAGAACAAGCTAAGGTTAACTTAGCTTGCTAGCAGGCTCAACTGAACGGGGTGAGTACCAAAACAACAACAATGCTAATGTTAGCTTGGCCTAACATTTCTTGCTTTTCTTAACTTACCTGTGGTTGGACGGTCAAAGAAAACATGTTTAATTCACACTGGTACAAAACGGCCGTTAAGTTACGCAAGTTATACCACTGTGAGTTAAAGATCCGTATTACTTTCACTTTATCTTTCTGTAGCAGACATAGCAAGCCAAGCTGCGAACTTCAGCGGTAGTCTTTTGACAGCCGAAAATAAACCGGATATGACCTCCGCCGTGTGTAACACATGTTGTATCCCTGTTGAAATCTCATCTTCTTTTTCTTGCCTACTTTTTGTTCCGATTATCGAGCTCCAGTTAATGTAAACATTAAAAAATAGTCTGATTTAGAGTTGTTTAAAATGTGATGATGTAATATCGTCTCTATCACTTGTATTGGTTTCTCACGCTGATAAGCAGGAATAACAAAGATAGCAGTCAACATCCCACAGTTTTACAGTCTTTAATCTTTGAGCATCAAAATAACAGTCACTGCAATAAATGTTTGTCCCAGGAATGTGTTTATTGCATGTCAAAAAATTGGTTCATATACTTGTGTTTTACAACTGTATATTTGAAAGCATGACACCCTTGCTTAAACCGAGCAGCCTATTCTTCTTCTTTTTTTTCACGATACAGCTGAAAATACACAATGCTACATTTGTAGATTGTCATTACTCTGTATCTCAGATTTTGCAAAAGTACAATCTTTGATTCTATTGCACTGTTTACACATGAATGAGCCATAGTTGTCACCATGTCTATTTGGTCTAAAAATAAATGCCCCTAAAATATTTATATATTTTTAACAATAAAAATAAAAGGCTGATGCTGATGTCCTTAGTTATCAAGAAAATCAATTGTTTGACAAAATCATTAAAAGAACCTACATAAACAATTAAATGTACAATAAATTAAATAACTGGCAATAACAATGGGGAAAAAGTAATCGCTTAAGATCTGCAGCTACTGTATGATCATGGATTTATTTCAGTTAAAAGTCAGTTATGTGAGTTATGTGTACATGAACTTCCTGTGATATGCGAGACATGTCATAAATAAGATCAGCACCTAAGGCTAAGCTGACTGTCACGAAGAAATTGTGCATACTTCTTCCCTCAGTCAAACACCTAAAAAGTATCCATGAAGTCAAAATTCTACGGAGGCTCCCTTTAAACACCTTTCTGACCATTCATTTATCTAAGGTGGCCTTTCCATTTCTACTGGTGCCTCATTGCACTCTGTCTGTGGTGGTGGCCACAAAGCAACGATAGTGCAAAGGTTTCATCCCCGGGTTCATGTTCTTCAATTGTCAAACAATTCAGGAGATTTTCCTGTAGAGAAAGGTGAAACAGAGTTTTACAAGTCTGTAGTAGAGATGTAAATAAAAAAAGATTATGTAGTAATTAGTAATTCATTAGTATTTTGCTCACCTTCTCTTTCGTTGTAAATAAACCTGGACAATCCAATGGGCAATCAGAGGCCAGAGTGCAGTCAGTGCCACTGTGAGTGGACAGAAGTCAAAAGGCCACCAGGAGGGTCTCAGGAACTACAAAAACAGAAACGTGCATTAAAGGGACTATTACCTGATTGGATACTACTTGGCCATAAAACTGCATAATAAAAAACACATTTAAATTTTAAATAAAAATCAAATAAACTTTACAAAATCATTTTATAAGGACCTTTTGTGCTACAGGTAGGGGGACCTCCTGTCTTGGCGAAGATGATCTTGACTGAAAAATGTAATAAGACAATGTAGAAAAAACATCAATAAATATATAATAAACTGTCATGGAGATTATTGTTTTTTCCTTTTCCTTTTCTCGATCACAATAGCGTACACAATGTGGCTAACACCTCTAGTTTTTCACCTGTGACAGCGTGAGCACCTCCAGAGAGTGCAGCCTGTGCAACACAGTGGCCATGTCATGCTGCAGCATCATCAGAGCTGTGGCTATTTGCTCATTGATGTTTCCCCTGGCAGCACTGACAGGATGTCTGGTCTGTGAAGCACAACCGCAGGCAGCATCTACACTGGCACACTGCTGAGAACAGCAGGTTGCTCTTGGTGACTGAGAGCCTGAAACAAGAGACAGAATGTTAATGCTATGTTTTAGGGTATCTAGTGCCTTTAAATGCTTAAGAGGATAAACTAAGTGCACATCTTAGGAGAAACGTATCAATTAGGGATACAGTGTCAGTATAAATCAACGTTGGTTACTACAGTCTCACCTCTCCCCCTTCTTGACAAGGAGCTGTTGTGTTGGCTTGCACTAATCCCTTCTCTAAGGTTGGAATCTCCCATGAGTACTTGATCCTCTCCTGCGTTCAGGGTAGTGTTGCTCTCAAACCAAAGATCTTTTTGCCTCACTGCTCCTGATTCAGGTGACAGAATTTTTGATGTTGATAGTCCCTTGGTACGAAAAGAAGTTTGAGTAGCCATAATTAGGTCAGAACATGTTCAACTTGTGTTTACTTTGCAACTCCTCATGACTTTCTTTCTATAATGCTGGCGTGATTGATCTGATCGAGGCAGATGACCGCCCACCTTGAGCCTGGTTCTGCTCGAGGTTTCTTTACCAGAGTTTTTCCTTGCCATTGTCACCTAGTGCTTGCTCATAGTGCAAATGTTAGGTCTTTGTATACATAAGAGTTGGTCTTGACCTGCTCCATATGAACAAGTGCCCTTAGATAACTTTGTTATGATATGGCGCTATATAAATAAAATTCTATTGAATTAAATTGAATTGAAGGAAAAGTTTTGGGAAATACAATTATTTGCTTTCATGTCTAGGGTTACATATGAAAATCGACCCCATACCTCTTCCATGGCCAGATGCTCCATTGAGTCACAGAATTCCTCATTATCTGAGTCGGTGGATCTGCGGTTCTTCTCAGGAACAGTATCGTTATGATCTTAATGGTGCAAAACACAGCACACCAATAATAAACACAAACAACTTGATAAATTATATGGTTCTTCACTGTACATCTACATAATAAACATTTTGGTTGTAGTATTCTTTAACAACATTTTAACATTGCAATGTTTATGAGCCTTTGGATTTATACACACAGCATTATTTCTGAATTTAATTACCCATATTTAAAACGGCAGCGTTTTAGCATCTTTCAGCTCATTGTTTTGGGTTTTCCTACTGCAGTTCTATTGTTTTGGTGCAGTCTCACTGCTCTAATAGCATCATGTTTTACTATCTACAATAACACAAATACTAAATATGTGACTAAATACTTCATACAGCAAAAGCATTTAGCAGCTAATGAGCCAGATCTTTCCCTCAGGAGTACGTGCAGACCAAAACAGAGCAAAAAGGGGACTGAATTCAGAACTTGAATTCGCCAGGTGGCTAGAAACATGGCTCCACAAACAAATGTTGCTCAGTGACTGCTGGATGTGTAAAAAGATAAATTGTTAGGAAACAAGTTTGCCATATGAACCTAAATGATGATAATATGTCAGTATTTAGTCATGGCTTCTTTCAACTTCCAACAAGTGGCCACAAACATGAGTTATTGCAGGTCTAAGTAGGCTATAAAGACTATTGGTAGCATTTCTAAGTTACAGCTGTTTGCTTTCCCTTAAGGACTTACATTATGACTTGCATTGGTTTTACACTTACTGTCATATTTTTTTAGGTTTTACACAAAAGGAATCTGGAAGACTGTAATTGTTATCAAAAACAATTTTAAGATATGTGTTGTCAAATCTTGTGCTTTTTTTGAATATATAATGTTATACAATCATATATATACTTTTTGCATTAAAGTGTAATCTTACCACTCAGGTGTCCATTAAAGTGCATATAGGAGTTATACTGCACACTAGGCTCTACAGAACAGGCCAGTTCCTCCTCCTCCACCTCGCTGTTGAGGGAGCTGTGTGTCCCGTTGGTGAAGGAGGACATGCTGGGCTCCATGCTGCTGCTGGACCCCCTGGTGTCAGACCTCCACCTTTTATCCTCCACCATCAGCAGCCTTGGGTCTGGAGTCCACTCTGAAACAATACATGCGTTACAAAAAAATGCAGTTCTTTTTTATGTGCCCTTTGGCTAGCCATATCTCACCTTGGATGTACTTAGTGCAAATTGCTTTTTTCCTTTATCTCCTTGAAATACTGTTCTCATTTATATGAATGTATTCAGAAGGAAAACACACCACATTCAGTTACTTTAAAGGAAACTATGTACATCTTGCAGCCTTAAAATGAACTCGAGGGTGTCATATTATAGTGAAAGTTTTATTCTTAGAGAAAAATAAATAAATAAAGTTAGTTAGTAAAGTTAGTTAATAGTGAACTGAAGAACAAAGCACAAATACACAAACAGTTGCTTTAATTCCCTTTTAAACTAATAGAGTGGAAAAAATTAAGGTAAAAACAGGTCACAAATATATAGATACATTTTTCAAAAAGGCCGAGTACCTTCATAAAACACCTGAACACTGTAGTTTTTACCAAATGTCACTCACACCGGAGTAAATCGTTTGACTCTAAATAAAACTACAGTGCCTGTGTTCATGGTAATGAAGAAACATTTCACCCAGTTCAACAGTGTGGTTCACTGATGTGTTTTTGAAAGACTCAGTGGGACAAAAAAAATTACATCTATCAGCCATTGTTTTGGTTTTTTAATGGGATTTGTTGACATTGACAAATTGAAAACATTTTATAGACAAAAAAAATATAGAATATCGCCAGCCTTACCGTTTAAATGATGTAAACAATAATGTTGGCTTAGTGTGTAAACTCCACCACACAGAAAACTTAACAGCACAAAACAGCTACAACTACAGATGGTACCTTTTTCCTCCTCCTCGTCTTCATCGTCTGTATTGTCTTCTTCGTCCCCATTCTCCTCTTCCTCACTGTTCTTCCAATCACTACTCTCCTCTTTTCTCTCAATTTCTCTACTTTCTTTGCTTCTCTCTGCCTCCTCACTATTGACACTTGTGCCATGAACACTGCTGTCTTTGTAAGTTTCTTGGAGGTTTTGTATATCATCCCACAGATCCCCATAGCCTGAACAGTGAGGGAAACACTCTTGATTAACTCTTTCATCAAAGCATGTGTTGCACAGTGTAAATCTACACAAAGCAAAGACATACACACAGCTGGTCGACACAATGTTTTGCGGTTCACAGCTTCTACACACTACATCTTTACCACAGATTGCAAATACCAACATAAGCCAACAACCAACACACTGACTAACTACAGCACATGCAAGACAGATTCCACAAGAAACTTTCATGCATCTAACAATCTAATATCTTACAGTTCCTGCAGTGTAAGCCAAGGACAATGTACACTTATCTTTTGTCAGTCAAATGAAACAGCAACAAAAACAACTTAATTAGGCTGAAATTATTTTATACAACGTGGGACTAATCTACCAACTCTACAGCTACAGTAAGAACACCAAAGACTTGCCTTCCAATGTTGGTTTCTTAAATTCTTTGACCAGCTCATCTAGTGATAAAAACACATGTAAGACTCTGTATTTGAAAAAAATATTATCTGTGTGACTAACCAAGACATCAGTACTTCTACATCCCACATGAGCAGCAGAGTCCTCCCTGGATTATGTTCTTTTTTCCTTTGATGTGCTTTTCAGTGTGGAGTTATTATGACATCGCTGCTTAGATACATTACCTGCATGTTGTGCAAAGGGCCTGGTGAAGGACCTCCTGTCCACCTCATTTTCTTCAGCTTCTTCTCCTTCCCCATCTATCTCTGTGTAGAAGTTACCAAGCTTCTGCACCAGGTCAGACACTTCATCGGAGATTGGGATGGTTTCCAAAATCTGACAGTACACATAAATAATAAAGTTTATGTTGAAAAAGGATTAGGGGAATATGCATAATTTGAAATTGCCAGAATAGAACACGTTTTTGAATAAATAGGTGTGGTGAGACTGTCAACAAGTCACCACAATTAATTAGATGTAATTATATATCGCAGAGGCTGATTTATCTGTTGGAGCTGTTCATTAAAGTAGATTAAAAACAGCTGGTAACTGGGTGACCTGAATGCCACACACACACCACACACACTAATATTTGTAAAAGCAGTCTTTGCTGTTATTTAAAAGGTTCTGTCATTGTTCAACACTACAGTGAGTCATTTTTGATGAACAAGCCTAAGAGTCTAAAGCCATGCTAGCAGCTCTGCAAGGCTGTACATAGAGCTGATGTTTAGCAGATATAATATTTACCACGTTGGCTTTTTTTATTTGGGCTTGTTATGCAGACATTTTGTAATTAGCAGTAATTAACAATTGAGGCTGATGGGACATCACTAGGCTATTAGACAATGCGTTAGGTGCACACACTTTTCGTACTATGCCAAAACATTAATGTGGAGAGAGATATGTGTTCCAAGTGTATTAACTGTTTATTATTATGCATGCTGTTTATATTAGGCTTTAGTGTTCCTTGAAAGGACATACCAGCTGGATGTCCTCAACATAATTCTTCATGGCTTCCTCCTTTGTCATTTTTCCTAAAGAGCTCCATGCATCCCTGGCAACACAAAGTCTTAGTTCAACACATGAGCACTGAGAAGAAAGTGAGCACTGAACAACTGAAAATGTGCAATCACAGTGGTGTTAAGTACAGAAATCTCTTATTATATTCTATATCTGTATATATACAAAAAGTAATTGATTTGGAAGAATACCACAGCCGCCGTGTGAAGTGGCTGTGCCCTTGACCTATCAGCTCACAATGGACAGTTGATGATAATTTGATAATATGAATATTATGGACCTTATCTATCCACCTGCACCTGCTCTGTCTCCAGTTTGGTCGCAAGACATTACTCTGAATTTATATGAGGAATATAAGTATTACTTGGGCATTACAAGAGCATATTACAAGTACTTACCATTTAGCTTTGCCACGAGTGTCCCAGAAGCCGTTAGGTCTGGGGATGTTGCAGGGCCCCAGGGTGGCTTGCTTGTAGTAACTATAGAGCATCAGCATCATGTCACCAGATGGCTGGAAAGGACCTGAGATATTAAGGAAGGATTATAAAGGAACAACATACATGTGTAGGACTGCTTTAAAATGTAAAAGCATGAAATGTTATGCTGAGCTACATGAGCTGTTATTTGACTTGATAAATTACTGATTGAGTTAATCTTATCCCCACAGCAGCTTTATCAATGGAGGGTTAGCCACGAGAGACAGCTCTTAAATGCTCTGCATCTAGGTCAATCACTTAGGGTGTTTACACACCAACAAGCACAGACCGTGTACAATATAAAAACACATACGTGACAGCTTAAGTTCATTCATTATCTAGACTAAGGTAGAGAAGAATAGAAGAAGTTATCACCTTCTTCAGGCAAACTCCGGATCACTTTAACTGCAGCCGCAAATTTCGCCTCCAGGCTGTGTTTGTCCTCCTCCTGCGCCATGCTGAGCCCCAACAGGGATGACATGGATTCCTCACGTCTTGAACAAGAATATGAAGCAATTAATGGAACAACCTAAGCAGTTCAGAAAGTGTTAAGCTAGGGACACTACAACACAATTTGGTCCTCACTGCAGATAGTTGCCACTTGTTAGACTGGATCCTCTTTAATCAAGGATATCTATCCTATAATCTAAGATTGGTCTATTTAATAAGCCCTTATCGTTTTAACGTCAACAGATTATATTCGTTACTAAAAATGATTCCCCCTGTGGCTGATTTGTTAGAAACTCACCATAAAGTTCATATTCGCCGGTGCTATAATTATTTCATTAGCCTGGTATCTATCCGCAATATGCAGCAGAAAGCCTGTCTCGACTCCGGTCATGGATGAGCCAAACAGTCAACGTATGGTTACTAAATAGATCTGGGAAATGTAGTTTTTGTTGAGCAAAACCTCCGCATTTGGTGGCTCGAGACTCAACGTCTACTCCTTCAAATCCCACAAACCGTTCTCACTGTGTATTTAAACCGCGGTGATGCATGGGTAATGTAGTGTCTCGAGGTTATTCGTTTTTAAGCGAAATAGTACTGAGGAGTGTAGGCCTCATGCACAATATTTTTTACGAAAAAGGCAGTAATACTCTACAGGGGCAACAGTATGTCTTTTAAACTTTATAAAAATAATTTATAAGAACATTATTAAGAAACTAAATAATGCATTTTAAATGTGTCTTACTATCACATTTAGATCACATGGGGGTTTCTGTGGTGTAGGCTACTGTAGGTTTAGTTCTAATCTGTAGTTTCCAAGTTTTACTTTTTATTCAATGCATCTTGTTAAAAATGATAGAATTACCATCATTTAAATTTATGAAGTATTTATGTAGAATACCATTCTGAATCTACAATTATCAAGACTTGTATATATATTGTGTTTATGAGTCATTTAGACTATGGAATCAAATGTGTCAATAAGTAGGCTAAACTATTATGGAATATGTAATTGTTGTGAAGCTTTTTAGGCTAGATTTGCCATTTACGTGTTGTAATTGTTATGACTGTTATTGTGTTGTAAGTGTAAAATGTATCTTTACCTTTAGAGATATATGCTCTTCTGCGAGACATTTGTGCCCTTTTTTAATGATCTGATCTGATTTTACGTCTTTTTATTGACACATTATTTGTGTGTTTTTTTCTGTACGTGTGTTGTAATAATAACTGTAATAATAAAAAATAAAAATAAAATTAATTATAATAGTTATTGTTCTGATTATTTTAACATATTTTTTAATGATGTGTTTATACGTCATTACAGTGAAATTTCATTGGCTTACTGCTCTTCTCCCTCGGCCTCTCAGCCAATCAGCGGTCGCCGTTTATCACGTAGCTGCCATTTGTCACGGGCTGTTGTGAATCGGAGGCCAGCGGCCCCACAATGCCAGGCGGGGGAGCCCCTCTCTCAGCTACACAGCACAGCATCACCGCCTCGCCTCACTAAAAAGGACAGAGAGGAGAGAAATGCAAAGGGATGTAAGATGGCAGAGCTACAAATGCTATTAGAGGAGGAAATCCCTGCCGGCAAAAGAGCTCTTGTGGAAAGCTACCAGAACCTGTCCCGGGTTGCGGAATACTGTGAAAACAATTATGTTCAGGTAAGAGACGCCTAACGGCCATTACATTTGGTGAATTTCTCACTAATCTCCGTCGTGTCTGCGGTGCTGTAGTAGAAGCGAGTGAAACCACAGGGACAGGAAATGCTGGTCGCAACGAAAGGGATCCTCAAACCGCTAGCTGAGTGGCCTTTTCTCTGAGTGTAATGGTACAGTCTCGGCTCGGTGCCGTGCCTGGCATGGCTGTGGTTCCTTATTTTCTGGGTTTGGCTAGCCGGCCCGGTTTACTGGAGCCCTACTTACATTTAAAGGCAATACTCGAGGTGTAGAAAGCTGCTGGGGGCTTTAGAGGGTGTGTCGTTGTTGTGACCAAGTGGTTAGTATTCACTGATGGGTACCTGTGACAGATTATTATCTCCCCCCCATATTTTAAGTAATTTTTGGCGTTAACGTTTACTATCCTTTTTCACAAGTTTTACGCCAAATAGGCGTCACACGTATGGGCCACATAAAGGAAAATAAACCATAAAGACCCATTTTACTTTAGCAAATTTTTTTATCTAACATTAGCAAAACTGTAAGTGCTTAGTTATATTCTGTGCATTTTATAGGACCAGCAAAAGAATAAGATAAATACCATTAAACGCTTAGTCACTATACACTCACTGTAACTGTAGCATATTGAGTGAAGACACGCTACTCACTAGGACTGTAATAACGAGTCCTATTAACCATTAACATAGGCTTCAAGCATTTCTCATCTGTTAGGTTCAGATATCAGTGGATATCATTATGTAGGCCAAGTCCTAAAAGACTTTCAGGGGAAACACAAGTCATGTAAGACTCTAGATGTGTAGTGAAGCTACTAATGATGCAGATATCATGTGTCTGCTACAGTGCTGAAAACATGACTCCAGAGGACATGCATGGATCATTTCCTTGTAATTAAATACGAGGTGCAGGTTAATGATAGGTGTGAATGCTTGTTTTACAGACTGAATGTTAAATCAGTGTCAGGAAAAGGCTGCATCAATGCTCCGAAGAAGTGGTTCCCAAGCTGGGGACAAACCTGCAGGAACAATACAAGCTTTACTTTCCATTGAATTAATCTCATTGGAAGTAACTGTCATTATTACAGCTCGGGTTATATCTCCACCTATTAAATTCTGTGAAATGTAATTCAGACCTGTTCATGAACAAAAGAAGAACATTTCTCAGATTGTAGGGTATAATTCATTCCCCACTGTGTATAAAATATAAAAACAATTGTGGGGATTTCTATCTTGAAGAGCTTCTCACAATTAATCTCATCACCTTGTTACTTTGCCACAGCGAGAGCTTTCAGTAAATGTGGGTGAGAGTGTGAGCCCACGTCGTAGAGCATCACTAGGCTGAATGGTCTGGTGTGTGAACAGCAGTGTCCGATGACAGACCAGCACACACCAGAAACCCCACTGTGCTCCCGAATGCTTGTTCTTTGACTGTGCTGCTGAGAAAGCCCACAGTTACGCCGTTATAACACGTCACATCACTTTTCCCTGCTTGTCATCAGAAAGGCAATGTAGGTTACACTGCCTGAATGCACGCTGAGACACTAACAGGAACGCACAGGTCCGTACTGGAGTGTGTTGACCCCAGTATTATTATGCAAAACACTATCAGAGAATTTTATGATTTTGCTCAAAGGTTGATGCTATTTTCAAATTTTATTTTGGGTCTGTTTTAATTGCAGCTTCGGCATAGCCAACACCTCATATATTGGAACATGTTAACTTGGGGATATTTTACATTTCAGTAATTTGGATTATTGTGTGGACATGATTATTTTGACAGACTACATCTTGTTAGTGACACCAGGTTTATAGCGTGACCCTTCTGTGTTACTACTAGGCAGATATTTATGTGGTTTTGTTATTAAACGTATACTTTCTGCACCCCCAACTGCAATTTTTGCTACATCTAAAGAAAATGAAAAACCATGCATGTCTGGTGTTGCAGATGGACAGCAGACATGCTCAAATCTGTGTGATTAACGGCACCCTTCACCTACCAGTTGACCAAGAAAGAAAATCCCTGACATGTTAAGGACATTTAGTGGTTGTTGTGGACAATGACAAAAAAATATGTTTGGTGGAATATTGCATGCTGGATTTTTTAATCATAGCTTCTTGAATCATTGTCCATTCTCATCGCCACCACGTTTGCAACCCAAACACATGTGGAATCAATAATTGTACCATGTCATTTATTTTGTATGAGTCACATGATATCATATGACTGACATTCAGGATGCACTGGGGTTGTTTTTTTGGAAATAGCTGGCGTCATCTAAATAAGATTTATTACCTTCATTGTTGTCGCAACCAATTATTTATGTGTAGTTGAATGAGACAAAGACAATGACGAAGGCTTTCATGCACAGTGGACCAAGAGATTGTAACAGCTATTTTCATAAGCGGTTTGTCTGGTTTAAGTGTCAGAAAAATATCTAATTATAAGCTCACACACTCACAGCTTTTTACTTTGAGGAAATCAATTGATTCAATTGTCATCCCATATTATTTACCTATTACTTCAGTTTCACTTTCTCCTGCAATATTTATAATATTGCCTGGAATATAAAGATGCATGTGTGCCGCTTCTCCTGAATAATGATTTCTTCAGGGACATTAAAAACATTAGCTCAAATCCTGCATGCATATGAACACATTTGACAAACACAACAGGGAATTAAGAGTAAGGAAGCTGCTCAGACTACGTGTGGTGGAATATGTTTCTGTATTCTGAATTCAGTTCTTAATTTAGGTTATTGCTCCCAGTGGCTCATTTTTTTAATCTCTTTAGTCATATATTTTTGTCATAGTGAAATAATACCTGGTTGTGTTGGTGTAACATAGATCTGCATAATCCTGCAGGAATAACACTTTTTAAATAAAATACAGTTTATGGATTGGAAAAAGTTAACAAAACACCATACATGGCAATGCATGCCCTCTCTTCTGTGAGGAAAAAAAGAACTGTTTTATTCTTAGATGACATATTTGAAATGAGCCATTTGAAAAAATGAAACCCACGGAATGATTGGTGGCATAACAAGCAGAACTCAGCTTTGTTAGCACTTTTCTTAAGGCCTTTGTATACCAAAATAGCAACTCTGTGGAGGATATGTTGTAATATTGAACAATGAATATTGTGCTGTTTGTGAGATACAGACGGGCCTTTGTTGCTATGGATGTGTAGACGGGTCTTAACATTTAGGTTTTAAAAAAATGTTAGATCCTAAAATGAACATCACTTTCCTCATTTCGTTCCAGTATATCAATATACTTCTTGTCTCTTGTATGAGTATCACTTTTTTTGATCGGACCAATCAGTGTCAGTATGACTTTTTTTCTGAGTTAAAGAAAAACACATTTTCCTCTCTACAAGGGGGTGTGTGGGGAAAAGGGGTGTTAGACGGAAGCACTTAATTTTTCCCTCATGTTGAAAAATCCCCCCCATAAGCTTACGCGATACCCCTCTGACTCATCATGGCTGTTTCAATCATGACTCATGAGGTTCATTGTATTCCACTATTAGACCTGGTGTTTAGTATGATATGGCACTCTGAAATCGCTTTATTTTAATGCAGGTTGAGTCGGGTACTTAACAAAAAAGAAATTCCAAGTGTAGAGAGAGAGAGAGAGAGAGAGAGAGAGAGAGAGAGAGAGAGAGAGAGAGAGAGAGCCATAATGAATATTGTGTATTAAGGAAATGTAGGCCATTATACCACAGGTCTTCATGCAGGATATTTTCAGACTTTTTAAAATTAGTTTTGTCCTCTGTTTAAATCCCAGTTCACATGCTGTCTTTTTCCGTCTCCCTCTCATTAATGTATTGCACTTTGTTAAACATAAGTGTATGTCTAATATTTTTGTTCGTATGTATGTTGGTTATTTCTTTAAATCTGTGTATGTAAGTGACTCATGAGAACAGTAACATGTGACTCTGCAAGGTGTTTCAGTAGTCTGTACAACACAATTCAGCGGTTTCCAAGCTCAGGTGTGAGGTCCTGTTCCAGTCGCTGTGATAGTGCTGAGTAAGCTCACAGTATTTCCTCTTCTGCCCTGCCTGTGCTTTACAAACTGGCAGGGATTTGCATGGGTTCGAGCCGACCTGCAGTCCCGCCAGACATCTGCAAGGTAGCAGGTGGTCCTGTTGTAGAGCGGTGCCACAGTGCAGGCTGGTAGCCTCCTGCTACCACTCACACACATAGCAAATTGTTGTTTGGTAACGGCAGGTAAATCATAGCTAGTGTCTTTCTGGCACTGACACAGTATTTATGGGATTCTAGATTATAGCTTTAAAAGTAGACACCAAATACTCAAGCGACTGAACAGCTTAAGATACAACAACAGATCAAACTCAGTGGGTATAAGCCCTATTATATAATAGAATAATTTGACATTTTTTTGCTTCCTGGCCAGCAGATTGAGACCACTCTGATATCTGTCTGTTGAGTATGAAGCTAGAGCCATGAGATGATTAGCTCCGATTAGCATAAAGCCAGGAAACAGGTAAACAGGTAGTGTGTTTGAGCACGTAATGTTCCAAAAAAAACACTTTATTTGGATTAAATGACAAAGTTACATTGTGTTAATAAGTGAGCTTGAGAGGTGCTGATGTGTAGGCATATTTCCTTTTTACTTTGGAGCGAGCCACGCAAGCTGTTTGGCCCTGCTTCCAGTTTTTATGCTAAGCTACACCTAGATGTCATTCTATTGCACAATTCTGAGGGTCGTAAAACGTGATGCTGCTCATTTAAAGGGCAGTTCCTCTTGCTCCATGAGGCTTTACGAATAACCCAAGTCTGAGGTAGGATGTGATAACGCTAGAGCTGAAGTGATTAGCCAGTTAATCAATTAGTGAATTAGTGGCTATTTTTATACTTGCCTTTTTTTAATGCAACATCTAGTAAAATATCAAACATTTGCAAGTCATAGCAGAAAAGTTGTTTGGGGGCATTTGGTAAAACAAGCTAGTTACTTTTCAGCTCGTGGTAGGCATTTGTCAATGTCGACTTTTTATACACTAAATGAGGAATTTATTAATAAAAAAGGAAAATCAATAGAATAATTTATATTAAAAAAAGAATTACTATTTGCAATCCAGCTCAAGTTTCCTGGCAGTCCCCGGTTGGAGTGGTTCTCTGTGTGTCGACATTGTCCCTGTTTTGTTTCCAAACTATAAATATGTCCATTCAGCCCCTGCGCTATTTAAAGGCATCCAGAAACAGATGGTTTGCGCAGCCGGGTGGAGATTTGGGAACCTATGAAATGTCTTGGCATTCCTGCTCAACGGGCTCGACTCCCACCATGCACCTGTCTCATGCTGTCCATCTGAGTTATTTGGAAGTTACTGTTACTGTTACTGCTTTGCATCCACAAAGACAGTCCCTTAGAGAATCATCAACTCTTCATTTCCCTGATGTTAGGAGGGCTTTGCAGTTTAAAAACAGTGAACAATGAATGGTCCTGTCAAATACTGGTCCCTGTAGAAAGCTGCCCTCTCGCTCCCCACTTACATAACTGATAGAGGAGCAACAATGAGAGGGCAGCTTATCCTCTTGAGTTTTTCTTTGGAGCTCATACCTTACTTCCCTCTGCCAACTTCTCCATTTCTTCCACCCACACATCATACCCACTGATTTTTCTGACTTGTGTGTTTTCTCTTCTTTCTCTCTCTTTCGTTCCTCCCTTTGCCAGGCTCAAGACAAGAAGAAGGCCCTGGAAGAGACCAAGGCCTACACCACCCAGTCTCTGGCCAGCGTGGCCTACCAGATCAATGCCTTAGCTAACAATGTGCTGCAGCTGCTGGACATCCAGGCCTCGCAACTACGACGCATGGAGTCCTCCATAAACCACATCTCCCAGGTACCCATGCATAAATTGCATTTATGGAAATGCATCATGGCCAGGGCCTTTATTTACTTAATCTGCAGAGAGAACAAAAACTTTATTTGAAACATGCCTATATTAGACACAGGCCTTTATTTTTAATTTCCTGTTTTTAAAATCCACATTTAACTGATCTACTCTACTGTTTTAATTTGCTGTTGATGCTCAAAACTTTCTCCATGTTTACCTGTTGTCATAATAAATCCAGAGTGATGGACACAACAATCATGTCATGCTCAATTCCAACAGAAATATGATTTTAGTTCACTAATTATTTCCATTCGCTTCCACTTTGCAATTTGTTTTTCTATCACTGCTAAGCTACTGTCAGTGAAACTCAGCAATTCAGATTAAAAGCTGGCAGGTCGCTCACAGGGCACAATCCGTCCCTTTACTGGTTGGCTTTTAATGTGAAACGTCTGCAGGAAGACACGAGTTCCATTGACAGTAGCTAAATAGCAATCAAAAAAATGAGTGGAAGCGATTGGAATAAATGAATGATTTCTGTTAAAAAGAGAAGCTCAGAGCAGCAGTGTGGTGAGTTTGACATTACTTTGTTGTATTGATGAAACTGGCGCAGTGGAAATGCATTGTCATCTGAAGATTAAACTTACTCAAGCACAGTAAAGTACAAAACTGCTGGTATTATTCCGTGTCATAACACCAAAGTGCACAATGACACATTGACACATTATAGAGACAGACAGATATGGCAGGGGCAGGGATCATGCTGGAGCTGCCAAACCTCCACAGCCCCTCTTCAGTCCCTCTTGCTTCATCAGCAGTCCTCCCTCTCACTCTGTCCCCCTCTCTTTGCTTCATGCGGCCGCCCTGCCTGTCAGCCAGTGAATGTCCACTGTCCCCTCCCTGTGTGCTTCATTAAGCCTGTCAGGGATGAAGTGAAATCCTGACGCCAGCACTCTCGCCTGGTTAGCATTTTCAGCTCCCGCTTTACGCCACAGGCTGCGGGATGGAGAAGAGTTAGGTGAAGTCTAATGAAGAACAATGACAGTCTTTTATTGATCCTTTAGAGATGGTCAGTGGTGCTTCAGATACACTGGCTCTTGTAACTTGTGGTTATGAGGCTCTTGGAGGGCCTGATGTGAACACTTGACACTGCCCCAGTGCAGAAACTGGTAGGTCAGTATGGTCAATAAATTGGTCACTATGAGAGCATTTTTCTGTAACAGTCAATCAATCGGGCCCAGTCTATCCATCATGTTCAAAATAGTTATTTTACCACAGCAGTCATTTTGTAGTCATAGCAGTAAAAGCATGGGTGTAACTATTAACATTAAATATGGCTCTATGCAATAATGAGTGTTCCACTGAAGCAAAGCCAGTGAGGTAGTATGCAAAGAACTAGAGCCAGGAAGGCATCATTAAAGTTAATAATTACACCTGAACCTATCACCATGTTGCATGTGAAAATATTTGAGGTGAAAATTCAGAAATTCATCAATGTAAGCTTGTGCTGTAAATTTCAGAAAGGTGGATTACCAATTGATTTTGTACAGTGTACACTGAAATTGAGAATATGCAAATAACACCCTGTTTCAGAAGAGGAACAATGGTGTTACAGAATGGTGTGGCACTTTTTAAAATAAAGCCGTAATAAGATGAAGGCGAATGGTCTTTCAAAATGATAATCATTGTTCTAACTAGGACAAGAGAAGGCACCATGATATCTTTTGGTATCATGATGTTATATTGTTTACTTACCAGCCCCGTGTCCAACCTAAGTCAACCAAGCTGATGATCCAATAGGACAATCCAATAGACATGGCTGCATGAAAATATTAAAAAAGTAGCTGTCTCAGAGTAGACATCTCAGGCACAGATGGGTTGGAAAAGTTAATTTACTTTTGCATGCATCTTATGCAGGTATGTCCTCAGGGCTTTGTTTCATTATTCTAGCAGTGATGTGTCCAAGAAATTAAATTTTAACTTGCTCTGTTGATTTTCTGGCTCAGACTGTGCAAAGTGTCTCGACTTTAAAGAGTTAAAATGGGAATAGGAAGAGAAGGTAGCCAAACACTGCTGCCAAACCCAAGTCCCATCTCTGTAGGATTTAAAAGCCCACAGCAGAGGAGGCTGCCAAAGAAATGATAAAAGCAATGCTACTACCTAAATGCACAACAACAGCAAATTTAATCAAAGCAGAGCTGGTTCACCCCATTTCTCCTCTGTGTGTGTGTGTGTGTGTCTGTGTGTGTGTGTGTGTGTGTGTCAATTCAGTTGAATGGTGCCTCAACATTTGTGGGCATTTAGTTCTGGTGTCCTCAACAAACGCTGTATATAAAGATAGACGACGTGTCTCTCCTGGATGCGGGCGCTGCCATCTTGCGCTGGTGACATAATTTGGAGCCAGAGTCTGCGCAGTAGTAATCCACAGTGAAGCCACGGCCTCAAGTTCACGCCCATACACCTACCCGAACCAATCGCGAGCACGCCAGAAGTCGTCAATCATGACATCACACCCCCTTTTCATAGCATCAAATAACCAATTAAAACCAACCTGAAAGACGAACACTTGAACACACGAAAGCGTGATAAGAACTACCTAAAATGACAGAAATCATCTTAGGGAATATTTTATTTGTTGTATACTTTTTTTCCAGTTTGGCACATGTTAACATGGAGTTCATGACCTACAGTGCAGCTGAGAGATCGAGATGTTATGGCTTCGCTTTTGGGGAACTGTCATGTCGTCCATCTTTACATACAGTCTATGGTCCTAAACCAAACCAGTGCTATGATTTTTGTGGCTATGCAAAACATAAAGCACCATCCCATGAAGTTTCTTTACTGCTATTTTCCATTTTCTTGAGTCTGCCATTTTGCTTTCTAATTCATCTGTTCCTTTTTTCTCAGAAGTTGTTGTTTGTCATTTCAATGACCCCCGTGTTCCTCTTACTGCTCCATTCAATTGGTCAAATCCTAAATGACTTTAATGAGACAGATAGGGACTCATGTGAGATTTCATTCATAACTCCAGAATATTTTGTCCAAGTAGAATTGTCTGAATTTGTAGACTTGTTACCGAGCCATATATGAGATCATTGATATATGAAATCACACATCTGCTGACACGCCTTGGAATCTCACTACAGACTACATCATATTTTCCTCTTGCCAGCAACACTTCAACAAGAGTAAAAAAACACAAGTACAGCTTGTTCCCTTGTACTGCAGAGACTAATCATTTGCTAAAACCCAGATTTATTAGGCTGGAACTACTATATGGATCCAGCAGTTAAAATTACAGCTGTACCATCTGCTCTCATCACACTTGCAAAGGTTGAGCAGACGGCCACATGTTTATTAGAGGAAAGAGATTACAAAAGAAAATGAGATTGAGAGAGCGCAGGAAGTGCAGACAGAGGCCTGTCGTCAATGATTAGGTAACAGTTATTATGTCTAAATGTTTCATAAAGATTACTTCACTTAGGTAACTTTGTTTTCTGCAATGTGCACGTAGAGGAAATGCTGAAATGAAGCTGACAGGGCTGCGTCGTCACCTACAGATGTGTGCCACACTTGTTGCACCTCTGCATCAATTTGTCCTCATGGTATTACTGTATAGACACAGGATGGTCAGTGACTGCATTTGTTGTTTTGTAAAAGTGCACATTTTAAATGATGTCGGCTTAAATCTAGGGCTGGACAATTAATCAAAATATTATGTAAATCACAATACTGCCAAGTGCCACATCCAAATTGCAGAAACTGCATTTTTTGATAAATGTAAAATGTGTCACAACATAAATTAAGCATTGTTGTGCAACAGAGATGCCCCAGCCTACAAATCATATTCTCCAGATATAAGGGAACATACCTGTTTGGTACAGACAAAGATCACATCATCTTTTTTTTTTTTTTCAGTGACAACAAAATGCAAAAATGTCCATTCCCACTAAAATTCTGACTCATATCGCAATTGCAGTATCTGTCAAAATAATGGCTATATGATTTTTTTGCATATGATTCAGCCTTACTTAAGTCTACAGACTAAACATATTCTTAGCATCTGTCCCATCACCACTTCACTTTCTTTTTGATCATGACAGCCCTCCAGATTCAGCTTATATCTTTACATACAGTATTTTTTCTTTGTCTGTGCCTTTCTGGCCTTCTGAGTTTTGTTGTTCTCGCTTTCTCTAATCTGCACTCCACCTCCACTCGCCTATCACCGGCAGGAAATAGGCGGGTCTTTTTTTCTTATTTCCCAGCTGAAGCAGGGCGTGTCTCTTCAGTTTCCTCTCCTACAAAAAAGAGCCCCGCTCTAGATATATAGACTAGACTATATATATCTCACATGCAGCACACAGACTTCACGTTAAACACAGAAGTAGTTTCGTGCAGCAGCAGTCAGCTTCACAGCACCTATCAGACTTTCAATCTCGTCAGATGGATTCTTCATCTGCAGCACTCAGTCCAGAGAGAGGCTGCCGTAGAGCTGTCAGGTCGACTGGATGAGAATGTCTGAGTTTTGATAATGCGTGACCTCATTGCTGTGTGGGCCTTGCACACACATACGGGCACACATCTATGTACAAAACATGTACTCACCCACAATTAAAAGTTTTATTTTCATTTCAAATGAGTCTCTTTTAAAATCTAGTATGAACCAATGCATGGAGAGTTACAATATTTACAGGAGGATGAAGTTCATTTTTGTCACACACAAGCCTTAACAACAGAGTGACCTCATATTCCAGAAGTTAAGCCGCCCGTCCTCCGTCATTCCTCCCCACGTTTTCATTCAGCTTTCCCTGCCTTCCCTTTTCCCTCTCTCCTTCCAGTTTCATCTATCATTCATAAATCGAAGGCCAGTCTGTAAGGCGCCTGCTGTGAATGGGTGCTGGGAGCGATAATGACTGTATTCGCAGAAGAAATGGAGGCTGCTGCTATTTTCAATTGCCTCTTGTGGGAGGGGTTAAAGCAGAGCTTCGTCAAATGAACCCCAGGGTGTTGGCCAACAGAGAGCAGTGGGTCAGAAGGAGTTCAAAGGATGAACCCAGAGTGTGTGTTCAAGCAGTGGGAGGCCTGGGGACTCACAGAGGAATTCATAGGGGGAAATTCATGGTTATCTTTATATAAAGACATGTTTGTTTTGCTGCTTTCTGTTGCTTATTGATATTACACTTGAGCTGAAAGGGTCAAGCTATAAAATGCTTAACTGTTATTTTAGTGCATTAGGTATTAAATATGGATTTGTTGTGCACAGGCCAACAACATTTTTCCTGTCGATAGCAATTGTTCCTGCAAATGTTTAAATGAAAGCTGGCACACACACAATAAGCACTGGGTCTCAAATAATAATAATAATAATTTACTTAAATAGTAAATATTTTAACAGTAAATATACTTAAATAAATAGTAAATATAGTGATAAAATGTTTCAATTAATAGTACAGGGTTCTTAGAAAGTTTGGTAAATGCTTAATTGATCTGACATGTTTTCAAGGTTAGGAATATGCTTGAATTTGATTATACTTCCTGAAAAAGGTTTGGTTTTCAGCATTGTCTGGTGTTTCATCATCTACACAATAAATAATGTAAACCAAAAATCTTTTAATATTTAAAATTAAACAATCCCGTTGTCATATTTGTTTGTTGTCTCCTGGCTTTTATAATAACAATTTAGTCACAATTTAGTTAGTATATATTGATAAAGGTTCAAGAGTCTGGAAATGTAGGTTCATGCACTTTGAAAGTGCTTGAAAGGTGCTTAAATTTTACTCTTAAAAAGCTGTACGAACTCTGAGAAAATATAATAATAATAAACAGTGGGAACGTGAAATGAAAAAAAAGTATGAGCCCTCAAACTGAGCCCTGAGGGACCCCACAGGTGTTTGTTTTGTTTTTTTCAAACGTGGCCATGTTGTTCCTGCTGCAACCATTTCAACACTTTAAGATGGGTTGTGAAAGAAATAAAATAAAATAAATAAAACTTTTCTGTGCTTTGAAATGTTAAGTTAAATAATGAAATTGAACATTTATTGCAGGTATTTCATAAAAAATTCTGTCCAGGGAAGGTAAGGGAGGTGAGTATGCCCCCTGCACTGCTGGGAGGCTTTTAATGTGAAACAGACGGAGAAAGTGTTGGGTTTGCATTAAAAACAAATTACTGTGACAGGCACTGGGGAGGCCTTTTGGTTAAATATGATCCAGTCTCTTGATAAAACAGGGGAAATCATGCATGTATCTAATATATCTAAAAGGCAACTCTTGAGTTGAAGGGAATACATTTGGAGAATTTTGAGTATTTGCAATATGAGAAGTAAACCCTAAAAGTATGTTGTACCCCACCACTCACGCCCCCCTTCGCTTCTCTCCTGCAGACAGTGGATATTCATAAGGAGAAGGTGGCGCGTCGAGAGATCGGCATCCTGACCACAAATAAGAACACCTCTCGCACCCACAAGATCATTGCCCCGGGCAACATGGAGCGGCCGGTGCGCTACATTCGAAAGCCCATCGACTACACGCTGCTGGATGATGTGGGACACGGCGTCAAAGTAAGGTTCTTGTCAGCATCTCAAAATGAATCCCTCATAGTTTGTTTTAGTGTAAACAAAACAGGACTTTAGTGAAGGCAAACTGACTTAAAGGTCATGGTCAATAAATGTCAATGCACATTTACTCATATTAAGAACATCCTAGTTTCTATTCCCGGTTTTCAAAGAGCACTTCCACACTATCCTAGCGTCACCGCACCCAGACTGTTGCAGCTTAGTCCCAAAGTCATTACTTTGATATATCGTCTTGACTTTCAGTGTTAATCAATTTTGCCAGACAGGAAAACATGTACTTAGTCAAGTTCACACCTGGCACCTTCATGTGGACAAAATGACTGTCGGCTTTCATAATTCACTCACACACATCCAGCTACACTGCAAGCCAATCAATACGCTGGCCCTATAGATGATTAAGTACAGGAACACGGAATGTAACAAACATTTATCCAGGAATAAGATGCTCTGTTGGTAGCTGCCTGTCAGAGGTTTTGTCCATGCCAAGTAACAACTTCCGTAGCTGGAAGTTATTAGAAAAGTGTTTGTGTGTGTGTGTGTGTGTGTGTGTGTGTGTGTGTGTGTGTGTGTGTGTGTGTGTGTGTGTGTGTAGCATCCAGAGTGTGAGCAAGAAAGAGACATCTTGGCCAAGTGGTACTCACACATCAGATGCCCTATTGAATTGTGGGAATATCTTTTTTCAACCCTTTTCCGGCTCATTCTTCAATTTTTTATTCCTTCTCCCCATGATCCATCCGCCGACTCCCCTCCTCTCCCCTCTTCTTCTTTTCCTCTTTTCTTAAACATTTTGGTGTGTGTTTTTTTGCTTTTGTGCGAGTGTGTACACACAGTGAGTTACTGTGCATCCACTCCTGGCATCGCATATTTTTCCCGCAGCGGGTTTTCGAGTTGGCCTCTTCATCCTCTGTCTTCTGTTGAGATATCAGCTGTCCACTGCTTTTCAAACATCCGCCGATTCAAATTTAAAAGCTAGTGTTTCCTCCTCTGAGAGCTGGCTCACATGGAGGCAGATTTGGAATGGACCGGCTAAGCAAATGAATCATCATTCATGTGGATGTTGCAAATGATGGATCTCAGTGCAGAATGGTGAAGATGCTTTTTTTTTTCTTTTTTTTTTTTCAAATAAACCTGCATAAGAAAACAGCAGTTCATGCTGCCAGCACACAGAAAAATACAACTCAGACATCTGTGAAATGATTTATTTTGTGAGTATAAATTTGGTAACCGCTTTAATTTAATTTAATCAAATTTAGTTGTTTTAATAAGCATTAGATTTTAGGAAGAAAGAAAACTTAAGACTTAAGATTTAGGACTCCCTGACTACTGGTTCATTTGAAATTCTCTGTGATTTCTCTGTCTGTGTGCGTGTGTGTGTGCGTGTGTGTGCGTGTGTGTGTAGCTGCATTTTGGTTCATGGATGTGCAACTCAGTGCATTTAGGCATGTAGACGTGGTCAAGAATATCTGATTAAGTTCAAACCAAACATCAGAATGGGGAAGTGACTTTGAACGTGGCATTGTTGTTAATGCCAGACGGGCTGGTCTGAGTATTTCTGAAACTGCAAGAATGGCCAGATAAAGAGAAAATATCCAGTAAGCGGCAGTTCTGTAGGAGAAAATGCCTTGTTGATGCCAGAGTTGAGAGGAGAATGGCCGGACTGGTGCGAGCTGATAGAAAGGCATCAGTAACTCAAATAAGCACTTGTTACAACCGAGATATGCAGAAGAGCATCTCTGAACGCACAACACGTGGAACCGTGAAGCAGATGTTGTACAGCAGCAGAAGAATACATCGGGTGCCGCTCCTGTCGGCTAAGAACAGGAAACTGAGGCTACAGTTCACGCTGGATCACCAAAATTGGACAATAGAAGATTGGAAAAACATTGCCTGGTCTGATGAGTCTCGAGTTCTGCTGTGACTTTCGGATGGTCGGATCAGAATTCTGCGTAAACAACGTGAAGGCATGGATCCATCCTGCCTTGTATCAACGATTCAGGCTGCTGGTGGTGTGATGGTGTGGGGGATATTTTCTTGGCACACATTAGGCCCCTTAGGATAAACTGAGCATTGTTTAAACGCCACAGCCTACCTGAGAATTGTTGCTGACCACGTCCATCCCTTTATGACCACAGTGTAACATCTTGTTATGGTTACTTCCGGTAGAATAACACACCATGTCACAAAACTCAGATCATCTCAAACTGGTTTCTTGAACATGACAATGAGTTCACTGACCTCCACAGTCACCAGATCTTGAAATAATAGAGCACCTTTGGGATGTGGTGGAACGAAAGATTCGTATCATGGATGCACAGAACACAAATCTGCAGTAACTGCGTGATGCTGTCATGTCAAGACCAAAATCTCACCTTGTTGAATCTATGCCACGAAGAATTAAGGCAGCTCTGAAGGCCATGAAAGTGGCCGTTAAGTTTTTATACATGTTCATACTGTGTGGGGGAAATAGCAGCCTCCATCCTTGCAGCCTATTTCCTCCTGGCTGGGGTAGGATTCCCTCGAGCGATCCAAGGCCTGATCAGCATCATCACCCCTCTGCCTTTCATGCACATAACCAGGGGAACTCACACTTGAGCACGAAGCCACAGATTAATACATTTACGGATGACTGTGCGCACCCCTTCCTCCTCCCAACAGCCTTTATTGGCATTGCTTGCAGTTACCAGGGTGACATAGTTTCAGCCACATAACAGCCACTCCTCTGCCAGACTCAACACCTCACTGCTGTTATTTATGACCTTGATGTGCTTTATTGCCCAGCTCTTCTTTTTCATTCTTTGGGCAACTCTTAAAACGTCAGCACGGCAGCATGTAGCTTAGCACTGCTCTTTCTTTCTAGTGTGTTTAGCCATTTAAGTGAGTCTCATTCTGATTACAGTCTGTAACAAGCCTGAGGCTCACAGAATAGACTCGTATACAGAGACACAAACAGGGTTGAGGTGTAGTTTCACTATGTGTATTTGATCTGTAGTACGTGGTGGTTTCACGTTTTCATGCTTTTTTCAAATTTTTTCATGATTATAAAGTGGAACAAAAGGAAGTTATTGCTTCCTCTTTTGTGGGTAAAAGCTAAATTGGGTTGTTTGGTATGGGTGTCATTTGTGGCAGGCAGGTGTCTGAGTGTAAGAAGGACTGAGTGACGTTATAAAAAAGATTGTAAATCATGATATGCCACATTTTGTACTAAATGTTGAATAAAATGGGACTCAAGGTATGCTGAGCATGTGAACAGTGCTGAAGCAATAACACATTAATTACTAGCAATTTTGATTAATCAATTTTGATTCATAATTGATTAAGTTATTTGTCGAGTAAAAATGATCAGGATCCAACTTTTGAAATGTAACAATTTACACTTTTTCTTAGTGTGATATCATTGTATCATTGATATCATTTAAAATATATATTTTCTAACATTTAATAAACTTGAAACTGTACAAACAGATGAAACAGTAATGAAAATCAAGTCAGCTTTGGCCCTAAAAGTGATCAAACCTGTTACTTAAATATTTTTCTACATGACTTTACTGCACATTTCTAATTTGGCTTATAATGTATATCTTTCACAATATAAATATATACACAGCCATCTTTATGTATTATTCGGTAGGATTGAATCATCAGAGGAAAATGTAATTGTCTAAAATAATGATTACTAATTGCTGTAATTTCAGGGAATAGATCTTGTAATCCAACACAGGTGTTTTCAGTATGTTGGTCAACTCAAACCACTTGAGTCTGGTTGGGTGTAACAGGGGCTTTTGACTCCATAGACCAATTTTTTACACATAGCATGTTTCCTTGTATTAGTCTCCCAGATGTCTTGCTGCCTCCTTCTACTCTCTAATGTTTTTCTACATGATGCTCTTTACACGTTACATACTGTCTATAAAAATGTATTAATTAAGAATAGATGTAGAGTTCATGCGTAATGCTCACTTTTTTAACCATTAACTAGTGAGCATGTTCTGTTTTCTGTCTTCCCTTTTTTTGCCTGCTTGCACTCAGTGGCTTAAGGCCAAGGTAAGAGATATCTGTCTTTCTCTTCTTTCTGTCATGTATTTGATATAACTCCACCAGTCAAGGTGTCTTTGTGCATACACAAATGTCTTTCATTTGTGAAAACATGCACAAGAACTTTACATTTTGATAAATATGAGTTTATGAAAAAGTGCAACACTGCATGTAATACTCACTATTAATCCAACTTCTTCATCTTTACTGTGAATATAAACCTGGTGTGAAACATACTACAGGTTCAACTCAACATGTATGTTACAGTAAATGTAGGAAAATGATAACAGCAGATACGAAACTTTTTATTTCATATTTACATTATTTACTCTTAACACATAGTCCTGCAAATCTTGTACCAATCACAGATTGTTTGTCAACACAGGCAGCCAGTCACCTAAGTGCTGCTGTCTCCTATTCTGTGTCTTTATATTTTTCTGTGGAAAGAAAAGCCTTTGTGACCGTGTGTTCTCCAAAAGAATTATGCTTGGTTGAACCTAAAGTTTTGCTTAGTTATTATAGGTTTAAGTGACTCCTCAGCCTAAATATTTATTCGCAGAGGAAATCAGATTTTACAAAAGCAATGTTTTAACCTGACTTTTCTCTTCTAGCAACATGGGAACAATGCGGCCGGACGAGGAGGGACGCTTTCCAGGACCAACCCACCTACACAGAAACCCCCAAGCCCACCCATGGCTGGTCGTGGTACCCTGGGGTAAAAGCTTACAGAAGTTTTTTAAATACTTTTAATTCTTCTTAGTCTGTGTTTGAGCTCTTGCTCAAACATTCCACAATGGTTGTTTATACCATTAGGGCCACCTGACCATGGTTCCATAAACAGTGTCTGCAAAAGCCCAAAGTACTTTTCTCTCACTTCATGAAAACACTGAGAATTAACTGCACTCTCTTTTGGCTGTGTTTATCTGTATCCAGGCGTAACACTCCCTACAAGACTCTGGAGCCAGTGAAGCCTCCGGTGGTGCCCAATGACTACATGACGAGCCCGGCCCGACTGGGCAGCCAGCACAGCCCCGCACGAACAGCCTCACTCAACCAGAGGCCCAGGACACACAGGTAGCATAGACCCATTCTCCTTAGAGGCCTTTTCCACAGCGGCCATTTTGACTGGCCAATAGAAAGGCACAGGTGTTGCTAATTAATTAATGATGGCATCATGCTATTCAAGTGTCCCAGTGAGCACGCACAGTAGCAAGACCCTGAATCTGACACAGCTAAATGGAATTCCGCCATCGTTCATTTTATTATTTACACCTGTGCTTTTCCTACTATGACGTGTCAAAATGTCCTCCATGAAAAAGGCCTCTGTCCAGTGCGCCGCTCTGTCGTCACTCCCATGTTTAACTGATTGACGTCTCTTATCGGATTCTTTGTCACCTCTGAGTTGTGTCGCACCGTTTAGGGCAGGTCGACTTTTACAAGTAGCTTTACCTGCCACTGCCGCCTGATCTCGTCCACTTTCCAAGCTAGGCGCAGTTCATCTTGAACGAGCCTAATGTTTCCTTACAGATCCAAAGTGCTGGAGCACAGACACATCGAACATCAGTGTACCGGTGAGCTAGTGCTAGTGTTTCCCAAAATGAAGGCCAAATATCACATTAAAATACCATCTCTTTTGCATAGAAGGTTCTTATGTACCCATGTTTGCTTATTGACTACACTAATATTTCAAATGCAAAGCAATAACAATTTATTCATGTTAATATTTACAATTCAGCATCTGGTCAGAGTCTAATTACTGCGTTAGTCTGAGCGTTTGAGATTTGAATGTGGCTGTCCTCCCTTTGCATCCCAAACAAGCCTTGGCTCTTGTATTGTTTTTGTTACACTGTGTGACTGCAAATGGAACTGTCCGCTCCCAGATTTGTGCTCAGTATTCATCTGCAAATGTGCCAGGGAGTGCACAAGGCATATTAACACAACTGTGAAGTCGCCACCTATGATGCCAATATTGTTATGATGGAATGACGTGAGAGAGTAATGGTAGGATGTCAAACGCTGTCATGTAATTAAGTTTCTCACATCCTCTTATGCTCACCACAATGACTCTCTCTTTCTCTCTCTCTCTTTCTCTGCAGTGGCAGCAGTGGTGGCAGTGGTGGCAGGGAGAACAGTGGAAGCAGTGGAGTTGGTATCCCTCTAGCCGTTCCCACCCCCTCCCCTCCCAGTATGGGGCAAGGTGAGTCTCAGCAGCTGTAACCTCACTGCTCATCACATGTCCACAGTGTGGACCCACTTCTGTTTACACTAATGGATATAGAGTGCTGCAGGAGTGAGTCCTAAAACCCGAAAATAAGTCAGCATTTTTGCACAAAGTCAGTGGGTTTCCTTGAATGGGTTTTTGGTTAGTGGCCTGAAAGAAGGTCTGTGGTTTAGACAAGCTAAAGATACTGACCCGTGTTGTAGTTTGTTTATAGGACTGGACATTGCATTTACACTTCAAAAATAATAACGGTGGTGAACAGGTTCAGGTGCTGAACAAAACATGTAAGTATCATAAACAGTGGAATCCAGTAGAAAAACCCATTGGCTTTTTGTTGAGGGAGCCAGGGCGATGCTAACTTCCGGGTTGACCTACAAAAATATGTCTATTTGCTGGCTCTTCACTGTATCCCTTGTGTGTCACATGTCCTCTTTGACTCTCATTGGTCTATTCTTGTCCTGAGCCTTTTCTCTTGCTCAAACGTTACCACATTCACTCAAATATACATTCAGGTCAAACAGAAGAGATTCATATTATGGAAAGATAATGCCATAATTTATACATTTACAAAATTGCATTTAAATGCAATTCAGGACATATTTTGGTGTCTCGGCTCGTATATAACCTATAAAAAAACATTGCAGGTACACAGTAATATCATAAAGGTATATTCCATAATCAGGTTATTTTGTTTTTGTTCAAACACACATTAAATATACATTAAAGAAAATGCTGTGCAGGCAAATGTTTGCCACTTGCAAGAGAGAAAGGGAGAAAATGAGAACAGTGAGCTTTGAGAAGCTAAAAAACATTAAAGTGTATGAAACTAAGATGATGTTTTTGCATACAATTAATTGTATTGTTTTGTTTTGGTGTTTTTTCCCCCTTTTTTTCTATCTCTGTGGACTCTGTTGACTGAAGTAAACTGAATTTAAATGCTCTTATTATACAGACAGCAGCTTGTTGTTTTTACTTATATTCTGTGTGGAAATACACTGAAAATGAATGCATACTGTTAAATAAACAATTGTTATTGTTAATTTCTTATCTGGCTGAATCCCCTCCTCTCCTCTCCTCTCCTCTCCTATCCTGCAGTGGCAACGTCCTCGGCTTCGGTGCCCCAGGGCCCCGGCTTAGGTCCCATACCCATGTCCCAGTTCGGCACCATCTCCCGCCAGATCTCCCGTCACAACTCCAACACCACCTCCTCTGCCTCCATGGTGTCGGCCACTGGCACCTACCGCCGAGCACCATCCGTCTCCTCCCAGCAGCCCCACATCAACGGGGGCCCTGCATACCCACAGAACTCAGGTACAATACATCGATAACGTGCGTATGTTATAAAGAGTGTGGTTTACTAGATGGTTGGTGTGTAGAAACAGTGGAATCTGCTGAAACTCGTATTTACGTTATGGCCACTCCTAGATATGTAAAGAAGCAGAGAGGAAGCGTGTGTGTCCATTCTTGGCAGGTTTTTGCTCTCCACAATCCATAGTTATGTGAAACTGCTATAAACTGTCCTCCGGGACTAAAAGATATGCACAGGCTAGCCCTTCCAGAAGCTATGAAAATGAATGATAAGCCATAATTACTGATGTCAGGGTTGTTGAAACCTTCCCACCTCATAACTGCTGCGCTGCTGAGTGTTTCATTACCATTTCTAATTGAGTTATGATATTATCACTTTAGTCAGCTGGAGAAGGCAGGCAGCAGGCAGTTCAGGAAAGAAAGCACACAAACACCTGCTAGACAAGGGGAAAGCCAGGACACATGCATATTTTCTGTCAGAAGAGCAGGATTTATTTTGGCAGGCATCACTCTTGAGCCATTCTCCTCTAATGGCTTCTCTCTCAAAGGACAAGCATCTTCCTTGGCACAGGGAGTGGAGGCTGTCTGTCTCGTCCGGGAGGAGAGGGACAATGATGCAGAGCTGCATCTGCCAGGGCGTTAAAGTTGGACATCATATGATCTCCGTGATGTCTACTCTACTCTCTGTCGAAATGTAATTAAAGTGGAAGATGCGTCTGGATTTAGACTGAATGTAATAGGACGTTTCACAGCACAAATCGCTTGTTCCAGCACACGAGGGAGCTCACTAATCTCACAGGGTGTAGCTGTGGATGGATGTGGCTCTGCGGTGACTGAGAGCAGGATGGAAGAATAGGACTTTGCTGTCCTGTGAGATTACAGACACTCCTCCATTACGTGTGATTTATGAGTCAGACCTGGCGTGTGTGTGTGTGACAACATGTCATTGAGTGAGGACAGCTGTGTTTCTCTTTGCCTATTCCTTTTTTAAGTCAATGTAGCAAGAAGCGCCATTTTAGGGGCAGACAATGGCGATCATGCGAATGTTAAGGCTGTTCAGTAAAGGGCCTGATAGAATTAAATGTAGCACCTGATCAACACATGATACCACGCTAATTCAACATTTAATTAAATTCCCGGTCAGATCGGATGCAGATGCTGCACCTCTACCTGTAATGTGCTTTCTTTTTTCTTTTTTTTTTGAGAACACACAGCTGAGCTGAGCTGTCACCTTGCCTCTGTCATGTTTTGGGGTCTGTGTAGTGCTTTGCAGCTCTTTCACTGTAGCAGAAAACTATTGCTAGCCTTTGCTTTTGACTTAAAACGGATGCTGATTACTGAGACTGAGAGCACAAAAGAACACTGATTAGAAATGTGTAAATGAGTTGCTCAGTAATGCTTTCTGCGCAGTTTTCGCTCACTGAGACGCTTTTTGTTTCTCCCCCCCTCCCTTTTTCCATTCTGGACTTTTATCTCCTCTCTTGTTTTTTGCTCTTCTCTTGCCATTGTCTTTCTCCCTGTCCGCCACCTCTGTCGCTCTTTGTCTCTGTTCTGTGGCTCGCTGGGTGTTGCTGCTCCAGTGTCTGTGGCTCCTCCGCCTCCTCCTCCAATGGTCCAGCTGACCCCACAGATCCCTCTGACCGGCTTTGTGGCCAGAATGCAGGAGAGCAGTAAGTAGAAAATCCATACAAAGACATGCACATACACTTAGTCAAGCAGATATGCATGCATGAGTACAATTAAAGCCACTATACACAGGCGGTACAGCTTTTTAAGTACTTTTCAAGCCCTTTTAAGGTACTTAAACCAAAAAAACTCTCAAAGCTTTATCATCACATCTAAGTTGTTACTATAAAAGCCAGGAGACAAACAAATATGACGACGGGATCATGTCATTTCAAATATTAAAAGATTTTTGGTTTACATAAGTGATTGTATAGATGATGAAAGATTATGTTGAAACTCAAGCATTTTTCAAGGACTATATTTGAAATCACGCATATTCCCAAAATTAAGCATTTTCCAAACTTTCAAGACTTTGAAAGAACCCCGTAAATACACATATCTATTCATCATGTTCATGTTCACTTTTGCACATACTAGCTGTGCATTTTCGGAAATCTCAGAATTTATGCTTAAAATTTAAAATAAAGTTACATACCTATAAACATGACAAACTCTTCACATCTACTCATTCAGAGACCCATTCACTCCCACACATTTGCAGAAAACACATACTAAATGTCTATAAAGTGAGAACAGCTAGAGCAGTCAATGACATGTAACCAGATGTTCAACCAACCAACCAATTAGCATCAGCTTAAAAAGTGAGCCGGCATTAGAAAGGAAATACTCAACTCACTCGTTTTAATATCACCTATCATACAAACATGCGCCCCAGAGTGCTTCACTTAGCTGAGCATTAAACAGCACAGACACAAATAAATAGAATTTTGCAAGACAGAAAATTACAATCCAATTAAACAATAAAAATAGACAAAAGTCAATAAATAGGTAAATGCAAGGGATAGAACTAGTATGAAAACCATTGATCAGGTAGGTAGGTACCTGATACCTGATTTAAAGGCTTCAAAAAGGAAACCTTAAGACTTATAAATACACCGACGTATAAAAGAGGTGATGGCACATCATCATCATCATCAAATCTTTGAAATTATCTTGAAACAGGTCATATTGCCCATATTTATGTGTCTATATATGCAAGCCTACAATCATAGAGACACCTTTCGTCACATGCATCTTATCTATGCTCTGAAACTGCCTCAGCGTCCATACACACACACGCACACACACACACACACACACACACACACACACACACACACACACTGCTTCACACGTACTCTCGCCTGCTGCTCGCTACACTCAGCACACCTTTTCCTTGCACTGTATTCGTGGGGGTTGAGGGGGAGCGCACACCCCTTGGATGTCTGTCTGTTGCCATGGCGATGGATCACTGAAAAGCATGTGCGTCCTGTACTTTCTGTCCACTGGAGGGAGAAAATGTGACCTGATGCCGTGTCCTCATTCACCAGTCCGCCAGTGCAGTGCCAGTGCAGCTGTGTGGCGAGCCAACTGTCTGTATGTACGTTGACCAGTGGACAAAAAAGTGGTCTGGTGCATTACTGCAGTTGGTTTAATTCAAGATAACTTATAAACTTATACTTCTAAGGTAGTTACATAGACTGCAGTTTGTTTTAAATACTGTACAATTGTGGGTATAAGTCTACAGGAAGACATGCTCCAAGATGACGCTTGTATCACTCAAGCACACGTGTGGTTAAAAGGCAGATGCCTGTAGCACCAGTAGAAGAGTGTCAGGCTTTTACAATCACACCGATCCACCCGTTTTACCACCTCGTACTTTTGTGAAATGATGGATCCTTTTTTCTTCCAAACATTTAGCCTTCAGACACGGAAGCACCCTGACTGTGTGTGTAAAATACACACATATTCACAAAAGTGACTCAAAGGATTAATCATGGTGTTTATTTTTTAAGTGTATAATTAAAATTACATTCATTTCTTTAACTTTGTGAACGTCTCAAGGGTTAAGTGATTATAAAATTAAATAGGAGAGGATTTAAATATTCTTAAACATCCCTTTAATTAAAGCACAATAGCTGAAAAAACATTGTTTGTATGGGTGACAAACAGAATAGTACTAGTAGTTGTAGTTTTACCAGCAATACTAGCAAGGCTGTAGCTACCTTAGAGGACACCGAGGTCTGAAGCAACACTGACAGAAGTTGGTGTTCATTAAAAAAATTCTAAAACAAAACTCAATGTATTTAAATTCTTTAGGGCAATAAATTGATAAATCTTTATTTCTTTAAGAGAGTTTTCTTCCTGGCAGCATAGAGACAGCTTTAAAGCAGCATTTCGACTTTCATGTACAAAATAATATCACAGTTATCTGAATTCATTCTTCATTATTATTTCTAAAATCCTTTCCACAGCTTCTGAGATGCATCTTTTTTATTGTAGTAGTATTAGTAGTACCTTAAGTACCTCACTAAAGAGTAAAAAGCTGCTCTCTACTGAACATTTAAATCACTGCACAACTATTACTGTCTGTGGGTCGTCACAGTAACAGAGTTCATAAAGGGCTGTTGGTCAATATGGACAAATTAACTTGACAATATGTATAATAGTTTCAAGTCTAGAAAATAATGTTATTTAGTTCTTATTAAAATATAGTCCCATTGTCTTACTACACAGTGACTTTTGTTATTATAGGAGTATGTAGTTGTTACAGATTGCTTTGCCACGTTGGACTCTTAAATATTAAGAGCTTGTTAAACAGTGTGGAATTTTGAAATGAGATGTTCCCTCTTTCTGATTCTTCTTCTCCTCCCGTCTGTCCTTGTTCAGTAACGGACAGCCCTGCCCCGCCTCCTCCACCTCCCCCAGAGGACATCGGTGTGTTTGAGGAGCCCTCTCCCCCTCCTCCTCCCCCACCTGTGGACTATGAGGAAGAGGAGGCCGCAGTGGTTCATTACAGCGATCCCTACTCTGATGGAGACCCCCACTGGGCTCCAAAGGCTTATTTAGAGAAAGGTGAGTGACTGAATTCAACCGCCTGGTGGACAATTTTTTCTTGTTCTTCACCCACTGAAACAACTTAACGGTTGTTTGCATTTTGTAGTAACTTTCTTTGATGTTATTTCGTCTAGTTGTGGCCATCTACGACTACTCCAAGGACAAGGAGGATGAGCTGTCCTTCATGGAAGGAGCCATCATCTACATAATCAAGAAAAACGATGATGGCTGGTTCGAAGGCGTCTCTAATGGCGTCACCGGACTCTTCCCAGGAAACTACGTCGAGTCCATCATGCACTATGCTGACTAAAAAAACGAAAAAACCAAACACCCGAAATGGCACTGCAGTTTCTGAACAGAGCTAAAAGCGTGAAGATGTACAGACGTATGTGGTTCATTTTGAATGAAGTGCCATGGTGAATTTACAAACGGTTTTGTTGTGCTCAAAAAAAAAAAAAGAAAGAAAGAAAATATCGCACAAAGAAGGAGGATGCTGAAGCTTTGGAAGACCGGGGTCTGTTAGTTTACACTGTGGACAAAAGGGAGGAGGTAGAGACCTTTTTGCTACCACTTTTACATCTGTGGTGGTCGGTAGCACTTTTTAACAGTCACATTTTGCCTCCCAAGAAACAACATACAATCAGAATAGTTAGAAGAATGCCAAGTAGATCTAGATTTTGTGTTAATGTGTGTATGTGCAACCAACATTTCCAGTATTTCCAGTATGCAGAAGATCCAGACAGTGAAGATATTAGACGAGGCAGTGTAGCATTGTTGTGATAAAACGCTGCACAGATGTTCCTAACCCTTTATTTTCACTGTAGACCGGCAGACTAACCGTTCCCTCCTTTCCAATACATCCATCTTACCTTATCAAAAAAAAAATCCCAGAAAAGGACAAACTAACATCAACAAGTGCATTAGGACACGACTGAATGTTCAATGCCGTCGATGTCCGAATCCACAAGATGTTTAAAAAGGAACAAAAGCAACCTTGAGTTGTGTATTTACTATGCTCTGTGTCGGTGGGGATGCTGTTAAAAAGAAGGCTGTATAGAATTCATTACACACACAAAAAAAGGAATCAGTTTCTTCTTTCTGGTGGAGTTTCTTTCTGTTCTCTAACCTGTATATAAAATGTAACGTGAGAAGCTGCCAGTACAGTACATTTGTCAGTTAGTGTGTTTCCCCTGTGAGTTTCCATCAGCGCCAGTGGAGGTGATGCAGTTTTTTTTTTTTTATTTGATTTATTTTTACTTGAATATAAATTTTATTCACCACTCGCAGTGCCATTTTAGCTCGATCTACAGCAAAGTGGTCGTGCGTAAACATGTATTTTTCTATGTTCAGTCACGACTATGTCATTTTGATTCTTGTCACTCCACGTGGTGATGCTGTCCAGCTACTGTAGCAGAGCTCCGAGCTGTTTCTTGCTTCGAAATGTGAAGCAGAGGATGGACTAACCCGCATTCCATTGTGTTGGAATAGCTGCACTGATTAGTTTTATTTTATGATTAACGTCACTTGCTTTGATTTGAACACAAGAGTTGCTGTCCAGAGGTGTCAACTAACCTTTACACTTGTCGTCTGTTCTTTCAGTGGTTGCTGGTGTGGTGCTTTACATTGGTGCTCAATAACCATAACCACCAACCCAAACAACCTCAAAACAAGACTGCTCTATATCCGGTAGAAATGTAACAGGGGATTTTAGTCTCATTACTTTGTTCTAGAGGGTGAACATCTATCAGATTTGATTGTAATCGTTTTCAGTCACCTGTGCATTTTAGTGAATGTAGGCAACGCAGCAGTTATGTACATCAGCTGCTGCTTACAGTTTGTCTATCTACACGCAGAAACAGATAAAACACAGATACATCTGTGCTGTTGTGCTGTGAATGACACCTGCTAACTGCAGTGAAGGAATGAAACAGTGCTGAAGACTTCTGTTCTCATGTTTCACTACTTTTGCAAAATAAGATGCCTGCTCTTAAAGTGATTGTTGGTGAAAGTAAAACCCGCTGTCAAATACCATTGAATCTAATGTTTATCTCAGAATCTGTGTTTGTAACAAGCCACATACACAAAACAGAATCGTATGTACTTTGGGAAATTTTGAAATGGATACAGACATTCTTATGTATGAGGGAAATATGATCCAGAGGAAACATTTTCAGGTTCCCACACAGACTAGAAAAGACAATGACTCGGTCAGATGAACAGTAATTACTGAGCCTCTGTGCATGAAGATATCTCAGCGTCCTTATAACAGTGAATGATTTGCCACTACATCCCATTCTTGATTGTAATTTTTCCATCATGAGGTCATTTTTTTGTGAGACAACAACTTTTTCTACCTAATGTATTTCTAGCTTTGCATTCAACATGTTTTTGTGTCAGACTGCTGAGGAAGCCTCACTAGCAGTTTGTATGTAAAGGATTAATTTATACTTTTTTCATAGAGGAAATCATGAGACAACCACTGACGTGCAGAACTTTGTAATGTTTATCACTTAACGTCTAGCATTTCAGGGCATCACAGGTCAAGGCGCCTTTCTTGGATGTGTGTTTTTTTAATGATGAAATGTGGGGAGGAGAAGGCGGGTGGGGGTAAATCAGTAACTTAAATGTTCATGGGAACAGAATCCAATATTTGTCTTCTCTCAGTTTGTACATAGGATGTGTTCATTGAAATTTATGTACAGTCTTTTTGTAATAAACAGCTCATTGAAACAATGAACAGAACTGTGTTTTGTGTGCCTTTAAAGCTGTGTGAACAGGTGTAAAAATGTAGTCCAAAACAGAAAACAAATAAATATCATTCATCTGAGAATAAATACAATTAATTTTAAATGTTTTTTTTTATATCATGGGCATGTGATACTACTACATATGCGGCTGAATTGGCTGAAGCCAGGCAGAATGAAGTTAACTGATACACAGAAGGAGATGAAGATGTGTCTCAAACTTGTGTGTGTCCAGGAGGAGGAGGAGGGATGAAGTCGGGTGGTGGCTCATGTGGATAGTCTGCAACATGACCGTTGGATCTGTCTAAAGACAAATCAGAATTGAATCAAGAGATGCAGATTTAAGAGTTAAATGAGCAGTATTGTAGGCAGGGAAATTCCCATTCTATATTTTTGTTGGAAAGTCCTGCTTTCCTATAGTTTTCTCCATTGCTGTTGATCAAATGCAGCAGTATTGTGACCTGGGCCAGTATGTATTAAACTGCTCTAAAATAAAATTCTCTGTAATTTTGCTTTTTGTCTTAGAATTAAAAATAAATGTCATGCAAATGGAAAGTACAAAGAGTACAAACTAAACACACACAAACATTTTATACTGCCTCCATAGAAAATTCTTACATCAAATGGTAACTATTTCCTCCTTAAATTTTAAATCTTTCATATATTAACCTTCTGAGGCCTACCGTTGGCTGATGCAGTGCTTGAGGGAGGGCACTTACTGTAAGAATCACTGTAAGATAAAAGTTGTGACGTCTAGATTTACCTTTGTGTGCAGCACAGTGGAGAGTTTTCAAACTGGAGGCTCTCTTCACTGCAGCCTGGTAGTTCTTATACAGAACAGTCCCATACTGAACACACAGACAGAGGACACTGATGAAATATGTCTGTATGTACTTTCCCCCAGAATAAAAAAAAACAAGGCCAAATTGCAATGAGGTTGCTAGCGTCACTGCTCACATTAAAGTGACTTATATCTGACCTTTGCTATTCTGATGGAGTTGACCCAAAGCGACAGTGTGTGTTCATCATCACAGCACAGGAACTTGATGTACTGCGACTCCTTCTGGATGCAGGGATGCTGAGGAAAGAGGACAGTGCTGTTACATGGGCTACTTCCATGATCCCCTGCCTCCCTGGTAAGTGCCCATGTATTTCAAATACCACAGCCCCAGAATGTAAATCCTTCTTTTCATTATAAGCATGTAGTCCTGAAAGCTCAAGCTGGGATGACCCAGATGACATGACTATCACATCACATTGGAGTTATTTTTTTCAGATTGACAAACCTCTTTCAGAGCCACAGAAGACATTATGCATCTGTCTGAGTGGTACTCCCCATGACAAGTGAACTGAACTCAATGTATTAAAATTGGTGGATCTCAGCTCTGAGTTTGCCAGCAGAGGGCAGCGCACATCAAGCGGTAACTGCATTGTGGGCCATGAAGCACAAATAACAATGGTTTAACTATTATATAAAAAATGTGTCACCAGGAAAGTGGCAAAAACAAGCAGACACAAAATGGAAATCCTAGATGTGACTATAACTGTATAGAAACAGCACAGTTACTGCAAACAACACAATATATAATTGCTGTTTTGTCAAGGTTTCCATGGTTGAGAAACACTTGTTTGACATTCTGACAGGCTGTCCAAAAAAACACACTGCACCTACAAAGCGATTGTTGGGTTTTTTTTATTCATCCCACTTTCTCTCAACATGACTTGTTGATGGTTGTCATTGCCAACAACACTTTTTGTATCTCCTGACAACTTGATCTTTATCAATGTGGGAGTGTAGTAAACTCCTCCTTCCTCAGTTTATGTTTGATTCAAACTTTGCAATGAGACACGTGCTAATTTTGTAATGTTTACTGAGATTTTGTTGTAAAAAATAAAATGTGCTCTGTAATCTCTTTACCTTGTTTTAGTGGGCTTACCTTTAGCATGAAGCAGAAGTTGGTGGGAGCTCTGTATTTCTGTTTGTAGTTGATGGTGTTGTAGATGTTGACTTTTTCAAAGTGGACAAAGCAGGCGAGATCACTGGAAGACTGTTGGACGGAGAAAAAGCAAATCACACAGACATATTCATTACTAAATACAAGTTTGGACTAATTTAGGTGTTTATACGTCTCCTGCAGTTAAATATGTTTGACATGGTAACAATAAAAAACATTGCCAATCCAGGATATTTTTACAATGATATTTAAAAGATAGCATAAGAGTTAGAGTAGTTTAAATTCTGGCTGTTTATTATTTAGTCTTTCAGCTCTGGATGTTTTCTCAACCTCATTGTATGGTAGTAATTAAATATTAAGACGCTTAAAAAAAATAACATTTTCAAAGAAAGTCAATCAAACTCCATTTCAGAGAAAGGATTGTTTTTCTCTCTAAAGCATTTCAACATTCCTTCCATTTTTTATTTTAAGCAGAAACACACAATGTACAAAAATGCTGTTATTCCCTCTAAGTGGAGGTGACCCGTAGAGGACCATTCTTTCAGGTTTCTTCCTGACTTTTATAACTTTGCTTTTTTTCTATCGCTTACTTTTTTGACTCTTCCTGCTTGATCACAGCTCCATTATTCTCTCTTTATATGACAGCAGCTTTTGTGTCTTGTCCTACTAAAACATCCTTTCCGGACCTTCCACTGTCATCCATGTGTCCTTGGCCTCAGATGATTCCTGCAGCTCTTATGTTTACCATTTGCATATCTGCCTTGCACAGTTTTCCCTCCATTTCTCCCTCTTGGATGAGTTTTTGGAGTTAGCCTGCATAGCGGTGTTTTTCTGCTCTTTCTCACTGACAGAACGACATGTTTCTCTTTAACAGCGGCGAGGCCTCAATTCACACTGTCGATCTTAATTTCTCCGACTCTTCCTCTTGCCTTTCTGCCTCTGCTACGCTCGAATGCTTAGATAAAAGCCATCATAGGCTTCATACTTGTTGTTTAAGGACTGCTGCCATACTTTCCTTATCCAATTTCTTAAAATTTTCTCCTCAAAGTTCTAGACTAGTTAATAGTCAGCTCAGAAAACATGGCCATTTGTCAACACTGCAACATCTGGGTTTTTAACTTTCCTGCGAGTTAGTCAAACATACTAAATACCACTCTATTGAATGGATGATTACATTTACCAGTTTCCCTGTCATGACAACAGCCCATCAAAACTTGCTGTGTGTGTGGGAGGTTGTTTCAACCACGCAGGTTGCTAAATGTAATCTCTCACTTACCTGTTGTTTTTAGAGCAATAACACATTGGTGTCAAAAGTGCACCACCAACATGCCTGCATTTAAAATGAGACATGTTGTAGAATGTTTTTGGTGTTCAAAAACGTGTTTGATCTCCTTTACCTTTGTCTTTCCTTTGGGTACATAGTAGATGCCCGAGGCCCTGAGCACAAAGTAGCGAGCTTTCCAAACCTTTTTCCCATCTTCCTTTAGGTACAGCATGCCCTCAAGATCAGGAACAATCACAGTGGAACCTTCAAAATGCTCCTGCAGGGTCAGAGACAACATGCAAAACTTAACACAGTGTAGAGAAATAAATCTTTAATTTGTAACAATGAGCTCTTAGTCAATTTATTTATAGAGCACATTTAGCATTGTACATAAAAAGAATTGCAATAGTCGAGGTGAGAAGAAATGAAAACATGAACTATGGTGTGATCAACTGTGTCGGAGGCAGCAGAGAGATTTTAAAAAATTGAAATTGTGATTTCCTGAGTCTAAAGACAAATCATTTATCACCCTTAGGAGAACAAACGCTGTGATATGGTACATCATAAACCCTGAAGTTTGTCCAAGAAGGAGATGAACAGAGAGAAAACAACTCTTTGGATAAAAACGAAAAGGAGCTTTGGGATTGGAGGGTAATTATAAAGAGCAGGTGGATCTAGACAAGGTGGGACAACGGGACATGTACAAGGTCTCATATGTGTGATCATAGGTGACAATTGTGTGAATTGATCTAAAATATGTGTGGCAGCCATAATAAGAGCTGGTCGAATTCTCTAAATGCTAAGGAAAGGTGCTTTAATGCCTGGCAGTGGCAGCAAAATTTAAAACGATCATGGCAGAACTACGTCAATAATACCCGCCATCACATAATTAAGTAGCCTGGTGTAAGTGCAGTGGGATTCTCTTAGCACCGCGGCTGTCTTTTGCTTTATGAATTCTCCTTTACATCTTTCCCCAACCCGACATCATTTATCTGGGGCCAGAATTCCAAAGTTAATGTGCGTACATGTGATATATGCAAATTATACATTTTAGCCATTTTCAGTTTGGGTAGTGACACACTGCAACTTGACTTGGTTCCAACAGTATGATAAGGTGTGAGCATGGCACTGTAACTGACCTCCAGTAAGAGTTGTTTGGATTGCTCGTTAATCCCACTCAAACACGCTCTCTTCTTTTTCCACATGTAAAACAACTTCAGGGTGAGAAAAGCATTGTTCAATGTATTGACAAAGCGTTAAAGTCTGCAATAAAACTTTGGCAAGAAAGAAAGATAATGCACGCACAGCTCCTCGCTCATACTCACCTGAGGGTCTGTGAACACCACGTACTTTTGAGGTGTTGACACAAAATTGATTGTGTTTTCACTGTGGCGAGTCCACGCAGACAGCAGCTCCACTAAGTGTTCATGGTCCTCAAAGCCTCTTTCTGAAATGATAAGAAACCAGCCTTTGAAAGTTCTGAAACATTGTGCAACAGTGTCTCCTGCCTCTGTGGAGTGCATTTGCACATGCTATATGTGCTCATCTCACCAATCTGCAGCTCGGGGTTGGCCTCACACAGGCTCCAGTCGATGCTGCAGTCACAGTGCGTCTTCTCAAACAGCTTGTCCAAAACCTCTCGGACCGTCATCCTCTCGTCCAACATTAGCGTTTTGGAGCTGCCGTCACTCATCAGCACCTTTATTATCAACTAGAAGAGGCAGCAAGATCACTTCACAACTGTGTAGCTACGTAGTGAAGAAAATACACAAGACCCCGCTTACTTTACCTTCCTCACTTTGGCTTCTTTCAGCTTCTCCAGAGCCAATTTAATTTTGTCTGCCTTTGTCTGGGCTCTGCTCTGGAAGGATGAGGAGGAGATCAATCACATCATTTATTTCATGAAATTGCAACTTCATTTATATGATCACTGACAGAGTCTATGTTACCATCTGCAGCACCCCAGAGGATTCAGCCGTGTTTGATGGTGGAGGGAGGGCAGCTACAAGCTCAGATTCCTGAGCCATGGCCGACGCTGCTGTTTGAATATATGTACCGCTGCCGGTGTTTTTGGAAGATTTTGATCCGAGGTCAGCTACCAGAGCATCCAGGTCGTGGTCCTCCAGTTCATTAAGTGACTCTGTGAGGAGATAAGGGCTCAGCTGTGACCTTAAGGTTAGAGAAGCACTAGCGGGTCCCTCATTAGCACTGCTGAGAAACCTCTGAGCAAGGCCTTTAACTACCAACGGCTGTAGTGAAGCTGCTCAGTACAGAACACATCAGACTTCTCTGCAAATAAGATTAACAAATGTTCATCCAGTCATTACAAAGCCACAACTCAGGAGATGTGTGAGACAATAAAAAAATGTACGTTTAGTTTCAAATGTTGCGCTTACAAAGCCAATTCTATTCACTGATGCATTCCCTGCATTTAGCAAGAGGTCAACACATGTATATGTTTAGACTATAAAAAAGTTAAGAATTCAAGGCAAAAGACTTCTATTAAATTTTGACTTAGACAATGTGTTTGTCCAACAGTAACTTATAGTTGCGCACCGTCACAATTTTGACTTAATTTGTTCTAAGTTACATACATTTTCACGTTGTTCCCACTTGGAATATTACTTTTATTAAATTAAATCAAATTCTTCAAATTAGTAAAAACAAAAGCGGCTTTATCTGGACAACTTTAACCTAACTACAATGCAGTCTGTGTATATGCTAATCAGCTATGATGTTTCTAGTTATGTTAGATTAGTTTAGTTAGTTTAAGAGTATAAACAGGACACAGCTAGCCAAGCTCTGTCCGAAGGCACCTGTAAAGTTCACTAACACAGCACGTGTCTCGTTTGTTTAATCCATACAAAAACCATTGATTTTTTTTTTAAGAGGGGCTATGTGCCAGACTATTTCTTGGTCAGGTGCACTGACTTCCTGGAGTGCCTGTTGGTTACCTGGAATCAAATCTAAATATGTTTCTCTCACTCACTTTTGTTGAGGTAAGAGACTAGCTTGGTTTGTTCCGTTTTTTCCCCTCATAATTTCATTCAGTTAATTTATTTAATCCAACAAGAATTTGGTGCTTTTGCAGCTGGGCCACAAACATCCACTTATCCTTCATTTGCCAAACTGATTATCTCCACCTGGTTTCTAGAGGTCGGCATGACCTTCTGGCACAAGAAAAAGCAGTCACTCCCCATCTCCCAACAGAAATCTTATCTCTTGACTGCCACATATCTCCCCACTTGCATCCTTCACACTTACTTACAGGGCTGTGTGACTCTTTGCTGTGTTGCATTACTGGAACATCTGGAAACTAAAGCTTTATCTACATTACATTACATTTAGGCATTTAGCAGACGCTTTTATCCAAAGTGACTTTTAAAGAGCTTTACATAAAGTGCATAGAACCATGATTGAAAACAACAATGAATCTACCATTCTTGCTTTGGATGAGAGCATCTTCATCTGAATGAGCACTTACCATTTAAATCTATGAAGCCAATGGAGAAGGCGTTCTCTCTCTGTGAGGCAGGATCCACTTCTGGGGATCCGTCTGCAGGCACTAAACTCTGCAATGAAGTAACGTGATAAATAACGTAGTAAATTGATAACGTCTGTCTTGCTCACACCCATAAATGACAGTTATTGTGACATATTGAATATAATTTAATAAAAAACATTTTTACACAGAAGTCATGTCTTTGACAGAAGCTATAGCTTGTAGTTTGAGATAACAGCAGCCCAATGCGCCACATGTTCCCTTGAACTGCTCAAGACTGTTGTTTAATTATGTAACACAAGCCTGTTATTTATCAGTGACTTTGTTTCCCTGCACTTTATCATGCTCTGTTTTCAAGCTGTACCATTAATAGAGAACACATTGCACTCAGCTTACCGTATGCATAGACAATAAATCATGCGTCAGTTCATTAAGAAAAACTGATTTGTCAAACTGTGATGTTGCACTTTCTCCCTTTTTTTTTTAAAACAAGCGTTATACATCTGGCACACACATCCAGAGTGTGTTGAATCTGTGTCCTTATTAATGAATTTGAATATCATAATAAAAGGGCTGATATCCAAACTGAATTATTTCAATCATTAACATTAGTGTCTAAAGGCAGACTGCCAACTTGTACACAAAAGGATTCCTGCCAGCATGCAGTTCGAGCCTGATGACCATGTCAGAAAACACTTGTTGTCATGCTGGAGCTGCTGCATAAATGACACCTCCGAGCTCCTTAAATCCGGGTTTTGTCTTCTGGCTTCAAGGGAGCAAAGCAGAGAATGGACCCAATCAAGGCAATAAGTGGAAATACTTTAAACCCTTTTGTTTCTCAGACTCTGAGAGGATCAATGCTTTCTTGCTAACTCTGGTAATAGTCTGTGGAGTGGTGTTTGTCACTGTGATGGCTTTCCAAGAGGACTCATGCCAAAGTGACATACAGAGCCTTTTTCTGGTATGTCTGATGTAATGTTGAAGATTGATCCCATTCTCAGGGCTGCACTCATTTAGCATACATAGAGAGATTTGAAATGGACAGTAATGAATTGCGCCTCAGGACGAGGTTGCATCAGTTAGAAGTGTGTAATGTTTTTCTTGGCAAGCCGCAGATATATGATGTGCAGCTTATGCGTGCTTAAGGGAATCTGCGCCGATCGCCCACAGTCCAATCCAGATGCAGTGACTTCACATCTCGGCGTCGCCATGCATTTTTCTGTCTGATACTCAGTATCAAAACAAAGGCTGCCATGTGTAATCAGATAATGTCCAGATTAGTGAGGTAAACATCAAGTGATTGTCTGATTCACTTCTTGTAACCTGTTCCTACTTCAAAAGCACTGATGGGAACATTTGGTGAGAGCTCATCTGGTCATGTTTTGAGAAGGAATGCGACCAAAGATGTTTAATATCACACTGATGTTTCACACAATTCCAGATTAAATTTACTAACGCATAATAGGACAATTCATGCAATGTATTTTTAGCCACGTTAGCAGCGTGGCTCTAAGGACAGCAGTGGAGGTCAGTTGTTCCACCAGTTTGATCCAGAACTGAAATATCTAAACAACAGTTGGATGGATTGCCTTGCAATTTTGTACAGGCATTTGTGGTTCCCAGGGGAAGAATCCTAAAGACTTTGGTGATCGCTTGACTTTTCCTCTTGCACCAAAAGAAGGTCAATAGTTTTGGTTTTCAGTGAATATCTTAAAAATTCTGACATTTTGAATCGATAAGTCATTAGGATGAATTGTAATAATTTTGGTGATCCCTTTACTTTTCATAGCGCCGCCATCATGTCAAAATGTGTTCAATACTCAATACGGATATTCCCATCAGCCTCAACTCTATATTATGTCTAGTGCTAATTAGCAAACGTTAGCTTTCCAGTAGGCTAAACTACAATAATGAATCTGGTTTATACCTGGTAAACATCAGTAAGTAGCATTGTCATTGTCATTTGCATGTTAGAATGTTGACATTAGCATTTAGCTCAGCTGGAGAACTCACCTGAGAGAGGTGATCAATCTCTCCAAGCAGGTGACTGAACATGGCATCTATGTCGTCCATCTGAAAATGGCAGAACAAAACATTTTAGATTTTAGAAGCAGCACAGAGATTTAACACAATGTAGAAGGTTGGTTATGGAAGAGTATGGCAGTAGCACCAGGAACTGAAAGTCTTTGGATCATTTCAGTTCAGTTTAAATTCATCTTTGACGGGTACCAGCTCTTGAACAGTTTGTCATGAAGCAAGCGGAAAAGTTGGGAAACAATTGAAAGGCCTGCATAACAATTGAAATTTTTGTGGTATGGAGATACAAACACTCTTGGACACATGCATGCACACATACACAGTTTGGATATGCCTTTGATAACTGTAAAAACAGATAAACAATATGCAGACTGTTTAATAAAAAAAAACCAGAATGTGATTTCTAAATATGTTCACAGTCACAAGCACTGGAAAAGGGATTGCCATGAGTCTACAAAGATTTTCATCAGGCCAAACTTCATGGAACTATGTCTGGGTTTGTCCATATGGAGGTGGCACCTTGCCAACTCAAAAATGCGTCTCGCATGTGGAGCGGCTTAAAAATCTAACTGAAGAATGAGCTCCCTGCTTTGTCTCTGAGACGGTTATCATAATTGTTACAATAGATATTAATATATTGTAAAGCCACAGCAGCATGCATAGAAACTAGAAACAGTACATATAAATAGAGGAAACAGCTAATATGGAGGCAGTTTTGGTGGTAAATTTAGCATACTCGTTTTTTTTCGATCATCACTGCTTGTGGTCTGCAAGTTAACTTATCACTTTACAAAACAGAAGTTTTGTGAGAACTCCCATGGAAAATATCATGCAAGCAAAATACCTGGAAGCACAAAACCTTTCTAAACAGATAACAAAATAAGCTGCTCATACATTATTTCTGTACATTTTCTGCATATAAGTTCACACACATATAGATTTATTGTTTATAGTAAATGTTCTGTTTGTGTGGTACCACTAGATATAACTTGACTGTAACCATGTTACATTAATATGAATATGACATGTTTGAACTTTATGCATACTGTGTAAGTTTCTTTGTGTACTACTTCTCACCTCTGGCGTTGATTATATTTTATAAAATTCACTTTTTTATTGTACATGCTTTGTTTTCATTTGTCTCTGTATTTTATTAAGTTGTTGTGTTATGTTACAAGGCTTAATTATGTCATTTATTAACCACGTTCCACTTCACATGTCTGAGTGTTCAGTTTGCCTTCTGCTCAGCGGATGCTGGGAAAGGCTCCAGCTCCCTTTGACCCTAAATACAACGAAATCAGTTTCGGTCTGTGAAGCCAAATCCTTATTCCCTGTTTTCTTCTTAAACCTGCATTAGACATGTAAATGTTCATTGTCCTTTTAGCTCTGTTTTGGTCTCCACCAACTCCTGAGGGTAACAGGTAATTGCTAATCATGTCTGTCTGCCTTTTGGTGCTGTACAGTGGGGTTATCAGAGCTTTTCCATTGAAAACAGCTGCCTGCTTTTACTAAATACGATGCTATGAGAGCGGTGAGAGTGAACCAAAAGAGTAAAGCTGTGGGCTGTAAAACCAAAACAATTAGCTGAACGCTCTGTAGCGCTGAGGGAAACTTCAGAGTTAGGAGATAAATTTGTCACTTCAAGCAACCCCTTTCAAATACAACTAGTCATGTGATCAATTGTTAATAATAAAATACTGATTATAGCTGCTTTATGTTTTTAGCCTTTTTTGCTTTTCTTTAAATGTAATAATACTGATATAATCTTACATATCACCCTGTGATATAGCTGGACGTATAATCTGAGAAACAGTGAAAAAATTTTCAGAAGTGAAAATCAGGGAGTGGTAAATATGTGACGAGCACAGCAGTGCTGTGTTTGGCTTTGTTTAACTTTAAGCTGATATATTTTATACATTAACTCTGCAGCTCGAGGCAAGCAAAGTGTATATTTTGTCCTGTATATGGTGACTCGTATGTGGTCTTTGAGGCATTCATATATTTAGAACCTCTGTTGCGCTCTTTATTGCTCTATGTACCTCTCGTTCCTCTTCATACACAGAGATATATATATATATATGTATACATATATATACACCGGAGCCTAATGTGCATATACACAAACAGAAAGACATACAGTATACACTCCTGCCTGTGCTGTTCAGTCTCATTCTGTGTTTATGCTGAACAGTAAACAGACCATCCATTAAACTGTAATGAGGTAGAAGGGGAAGAGGGAAGATGATGGTAATGAACTAAGTATTGTTTCCATATGAAAGTGAAATTTTGGGATCAAGAAAGTGAACTTCACCTTTGTGGCCTCTCAGGACTTCTGCCTCACATATGAAAGTCAATCCTTACTTCTGTTTCCTTAATGCTATCTCATGTGAAAGACACATATGCATAGGTATACTTTCAATTTCAATTACTGTTAATTGTCAGTGATAGCGTATTTGCAGTCCAGGCCATGTGCTAATCAAAACATGCATTACAAAACCACATATTGTTTATGAATTCCATCCTCTCATCAGGCATGTCAAATTGCTGCTGCTGTCTCCCACTGTGGTCTCGCACGTCAACCGCCAGGAGACAGACAGGCAGGCTAACAGGCAGACGAGCCAAAGCCTGAGTACAAAAAAGCTATTTATTGAGACTTATATGCATGAAAGGAATCAGAAAGCATTGCCTGCTGACAGTAAAACAACATGTTTGTTCTTTTCTTGTGGTTGAGACCTTCTTACTGTTTTCTAATTAGTTGCACAACCGTCCATTGGCTGCTGTGAGAGGACATGTGTTTGTCCTAAACAAAACTGATGTGGCTGCTAAAGTATTTAACTCTTAAAGGGACTAACAATATATAAATATAAATATATATATATATGTGTGTGTGTGTATTTATATTATATATATATATATATATATATACACTACCGTTCAAAAGTTTGGGGTCACCCAAACAATTTTGTGTTTTCCATGAAAAGTCACACTTATTCACCACCATACGTTGTGAAATGA
>JAVQJL010100661.1:0-27756 GCA_036024295.1 Nannoperca obscura | reverse complement strand
TCCTGTTTACATCTGTCTCACTCTAACTGGCTTTACAGTTCTCTCTCTCTCTCTCTCTCTCTCTCTCTCTCTCTCTCTCTCTCTCTCGCTCTCTCTCTCTCTCTCTCTCTCTCTCTCTCGCTCTCTCTCTCTCTCGCTCTCTCTCTCTCTCTCTGTGTATGTATGTATGTCCATCTTCAGGTCAGCTGTCCATTCCTTGTGTTACAGAGAGACTAGAAAATCCCCTGAGCCAAACCTCCAAAGGCACTCATCTGCATAGAAAGGTAATTGACTCTGTACACACACATACACACAGCAGGGTGTATCAGTCACTCCAGTGGGACTTTGAGCTTTGGGTAACGGGGCAGTTCAGAAGGTCAACAGCGGTATTTGATCTTTGATCTTTGATCTTAGGACAAAAACAGACTGAAGTCCATTTTACCAGTAAAGCTGAACACATTAGCCTTATAACAACTGTATTAAGTAAAAAGTAATTAATTAGAAATATGTAGCCTTGCACTTGTTAACACTTAAGTGAAGTAAAATAAAAGTAAAATCCTGTTACACAATGATAACTGGCATGAACAGACTATTAAACTCATTAAGAATTATTGGTGCTACTTATTTTAGTCTTTGTTAGACCCATTTGATTTGAATGTTATGTTATTAAATAAAATGTACTATTGAAATGATTTAGTCAGTTCAGTAGTTCCTTTTATTTTTTTTAAATATCATTAGTTGCTTTTCAATTATCAAACAATCAACATCAGGTAACCTATTTATTTTCCCCCAAATTAACTCTTACATAAAACAAAAGTACTTACAGGGCTTAGCAGAGGTGCCTTTCTCTCTCACACTCACTCACTCTCTCTAAGCTCACCACTCACAGCTCACCAGTGCTTGACTGACTGAGTCTCCACTGAAATAAATCGAAGCCTCCTACTCCCCTGATCATACTCTCTGCATATCCTCATCCCCCTGGTGGCCAGCATTAGAACCACATCACACATCAACATATATGTCCTTACGCTCAATTTAAAGTCTTTTGTGTTCCAAATTGTAGACTGATATAGTTACATATTGTTGATAATGAATAAACTTTATAATGTAGGATGTTGCTGAAATAAAGAAAAGCACAATTACATGCACTTTGACAAGATATAGTTTGGACTTTGACTTTGTTAATCCAGTAAAGGGTCAACTGAGCATCATTTGTTCTTTAGATTCATACACTAAGAGCTGAAGTATCTTGATCAAGGGCTCATTATTTATAACCATTATTTCCGTTCATTATCAATCACAGTACAATCAAGCTAGAGTTTTTGGTCTGAATGTCATTAAAGGCCTGGTCATTCCAGAGTTTTAGTTATGGGAAGACATATGGAGCAGGCAGATATGGTTATGAAATGATATCATAATGATTCCAGTCTGACAATCAAACCAATGAAACACTGCAGAGAGTTAAAACATGTTCAACTTTGAGTAACAGTTGTGTGCTCCTCCCTGTCATTTTCTACCAAATCGTCCAATCACATTGGAGGAAGCGCAAGACAAGTACCTCAAAGACCAGCAGTCACATCCTATGTAAAAATGACATGCTTCATTCTTTCTTTCATCCAGAGCAAGTACTCTACCTTTTGCCGACATTTTTACATTCAGTATTTGTTGATAACACAAACTATCTATGAAGGTGGGCGTAGGAATACTTGCAACACTTCCATGGATGTTCTGTATCATAGCAAGCAAAGCGCCCTCAGTTGGGCGTATTCAGAAGAGCAGCAGGCTTCCTTTAGCTGGAAAAAAAACGTGGTAAACACATGCCCTTAGTTTCCCGACAGATGTGTTAAGGAACCAGACGTGGTGTACAATGAGGTTTTTTTATGTGAAGCCTCGTCCTATTAAAAATAATGTCTGACATAAAAATGGCACTCTTTGGATGGTTTTATTGTGTGCAGGATGTCTGCCTCTGCCTTGCTGTTGCAGCAGCCTGACGACACAGGGCTGCACACATTAGGCCAGGGAACAGGTGTTTAATGGAGTCTGGACAAATACACTAAGACCTCTGCACTCACACCAATCTATCACACACATAGCCACGCACACACAGTTAACAGAGAGGGAGACCTGCCGTTGACATCTATCCATCATTTCTCTCAGCACCACGGCAAAGGACGCTTGGACACACACACACACACACCCAGGCAGCCACACACACCTGCTGGTCAGTATCCCTGTTTGTGTGTGCATGTGTCTCACAGAGGGAGGACCAGTAATGAACAACAATATGGTTCGTCCCAAATTATCTCTCCCTGTCCACTCCATTAAAATGTCATAGGTCTGAATGTTAATATCTCCCCGCTGTGGTTTAGCACAGAGACATTTCACAACTGTCCCCTAATTTTCTCTGCATACAACTGCATATGAATGATCTTATTTTCTTGTTCATATCCTTGAACTGGATGTATTTATCCATGAACAAAGTTCCACTTTATACCAAACAATTACCGACACGTTTTAACATGTCTTGTTAACTCTGAGCACACAAGACTTACATGGAAATACATCATGAATATGACAGCAGCTGGTGGGAGGTGGACGTTTATGATACTACTGCAACAAAATGTGAAAAAAATGTTTGATGAAAACTGCATTTGTTTCTGTGATTTACTCACCAAGAAGATTAAAGGCCTGGTCATACTTGCATTTAAAATGGCAACACTTCACGATGAAATCGATTAATTAAATGGAATTGAAGCCGGAACCCTCCCCTGTGGTCATGAGCTTTGGGTAGTTATCAATTAAATGAGATTGCGGATACAAGTGGCCGAAATGAGTCTCCTCAGACGCCTGGAGGGAACTCTGAGCTATTGTGACTTACTACTGCTAGCATGCAGTAGTTAATCAGTTAGAAAATGTCAAATGGATGAGTTCTGATGGGCCACTTTCTCGTGTGACCAGGTGTTTAGGCAGAAGAGATCTCTTTGCAGACAGAATCGTAACCATGTTACACATAACGTAGCAGAAGACCAGCACAGCATGTGCTGAAGTCATGTGGAAGAAACCCCTTTCATGACAGCTGTGGTAGCAGCACCGCTTCTCAAGAGTGACCTAAATATTTCAGAGAGGAGATTGTGTTTTTGAAGAACCAATTTGTGTTCTTGAATCACGATGTAGTCACAGAATGAGAGGATGCGATTGTAAAAAAGGAAGGAGAGGAATGGCTAGTGTAAGATCTGAGCTTAAGATACTGAAGCACGTATTTATAAAGGCAACGCTGAGATTGGATGCAACAAATGATTACAGATTAAGCACTGTGAGATGTTCGATATGTTAGAGTCTATAGAAATGAAGATAAAACACAAGATCAGAGAAAACCACCAGCAGAATAACAGTAAAATGTAATCAAAGAGAAAATTCTCCATGTCTAAGTGTTAACACAAAAGGAAGAGTGCATGCAGAAGTGCACTGGAATCAGGGGCAGATGGGGACGCTGTGATAGATGAAAACCAACCGCTGTGTCACAGATTTAAAGAAATCCAAGGTAATGTTTTATTTTTTAATGCTTGGTCTGATTAATGAATGAAAAAGGAGTGGCTTATTAATGAGGGTAAGATTGACTTCAGGGCTACAGAATGGAACAAACAGCAGTTGAAATGCAAAAAGCAACTTCACATACCTTAAAAGAAACACCTGATCACAATGATGGACGAATCACGTGTATTAACAATGCTGGTTACCTTCACTGTCACAGACGACTGCAGTATGTTTACAAGCCCATCAGTGGGCCCAATCAAATACAAGAGTGAACTGGGGAACTCTAACATGGCTGTGTACTGCATATCCACATGTTGATGGTGGATGAGTTTTAGCCCCAGAGTTGGAGAAATGTTATCACTGATGCTGTGTTCACATTATAGTGATGATGAAAGAATAGTGTGACACACTGAATACATTTCTTCTCTTTCTTGCTAAGAGTTTGATGAAAACCTGGAAACCTCACAGTGAAGACAACATTTCAGGAAGTCACTGTCACATTACCCAAAATGCAACAGTTTGCAAATGCTTCCAATCAGCTCTCGCTATCATGACCTGTTCTGATTTCCAGACCTGATAATTAGCCAACAGCAATTTGATCCCTACAGAGACTCAGACTGGGTTTTTAAAACCAACCTGGATGATACTCCACCCAGAAGATTTTTATTGTTGTTTAATGTGATGATGATCTTACTGATTGTTCCTCCACCTTTAACTGCAGCACATACAATAGACTTACACAGGTTACACAGTCTGATCTCTTTAAAAGGGGGATAAAAAGCGACAGTAGGCCAACTATGATGATGTGAACAGGCTGAGAAAGTGTTGGAAAGCTCGTGCTGGGCCGTTAGAAATGACTGAAACTGAGAAATGGAATTGGTGACGTAGGTGGTTTTCTTCCTAACTGAACATCAGTATGAGTCACAGGTTTTAAAATAAAAATCTATATATCCAAAGACAAAACCGCCATTCGTTTTATTCTAAATAAGTCCAAATTAAGCAATTTAATTAACGATTAGAAGTGCAATAATGTATTAAGAGCTCGACATCAGTACTCCCACAATCATGAAAACTATCCAGCCAGCTGCGTCTGAAATCAATAAAATGACTGTCGCAATAAATCAACATCAGTAGAAATTTCATTATAAATGGCCTAGGGTTAGCTTAAGAGATAAACATCGGCTGCACGTTATCTTGTAATTCTCCGGAGATTGTCTTCTCCATTCAAACAATGACAATGTTAATTAAACTAAACTCATTTGGAGAGAGAACTCTTTCTCCCCCTTTTTCTCTGTTTGCCTCTGTCGCTCTCTCCTTGCTCCCTCTGTTTAAAAAGGAATAAATTGACGTTTAATCCTCTTTCTCCAAAACAAATCAATGGGCAAGATTAACTAACTTCTAAGTCTTGTACTGTGAGAGAAACTGTGATTCTGTTCTCTGGCAAGGTGAAGGTAATATTAAATTAATGATACATTGTAAACGTGGTTGAGCAACATTTTAGCCAATTAGGATTAAAGCAAAGGGGTATTTCCTTTTTTCATGGTTAGAGACTCGTACCTGGAACACAGCAGCACACCAGTAAGTGGCTTTACATATATTTATTCTATAATACTGTGACAACCTCTAAGAAGAGGATAGTAGCTCTCCGTCAAAGTCTTATTAGAAAGTGGTACCAAGTTGAGTATACGTATGAGTTTTATCTAAAGACATTAGTTTTAGTGAAACCGCTAATAATTATTATAAGTGGCTTATAACGTATAATCTATAAAGCGTTATTTTAATCAATCCACATCTTTGTCTGGTAAACAGTTGCTTTGGGATTCATTCAGAAGGAGTAATGAGTCTGTATGGCTGCATAGCCACTGTGGATAATAAAAGGAAGAAAAGGGCCATGAAAAATATTGCTGTCATGGAAGCTGAGAATAGTGCCCATCTGAATAGTCTCAAAATACAAAAGTCTGTCGAGACCTTAAAATCCAGCTGATAAATCTCAGCAAAACTCAGAAATGTTGACGGCCAAACAGTCAAGCATTCTCTTCCACTGCTAAATATACTGTAGGACTGACACATACTGAGTGTGTGTGTGTGTGTGTGTGTGTGCAGGCAGGCTTTAGTAGTGTAAGCCAGGTTTTGAGCCTGTCAATGTCTCTATAGCCTCTAATCCATGTGTGGAGTGAAGGGTAACCATCTCTCCCTTGCTTTCTCTCTCTCACTCAGTCACTCTTTCTCTACCTAAGCCTCTTTTCACCCCAATTTAACACCAATCGTCCTTTTCACAATGCTGCCCACAGCCCCACTGTAACCTCTGCACGCCTGCACGCACACATGCTATAACCCCCCTATCATTCCATACAATGGTAGTAACATCACCCTCCTCCATTGTAATCTCTTTTTTCTAACAATGCATCTCAGTGGTAATCTCTCTCCATCGCTATCAATTTGTCTTTCTCCCTTTCCGCCACTGCTTCTTGGTCTTCTGTTCAAGTGGACCGGCTGAAATAAGAGTTGACAGGGAAAGAAGAATGTGATTTAAGGATGGAAACAATTTTGATGAATTTCAAGTGTGTCATTGGCATGTTGGATTGGAGGAATCAGATACCTCTCCTGATCGTATCTGGCAGGAACCATGTGAGCCTGTTCATATATGGGATCATAAAGCCTATACATAGCTGTGACCTTGTCGTTAGCCCATTCTGGTGAATTTGCAGGATTAGCAGTTTTCTGCAACCTGAGGAATTCTGTAGTGCACCATAAAGTTGGAGGATTTTTATAAAATGAATCCAAGCAGCAGAGGCAGAGACAGCCTAGATTTTAGTCCTTAGTATGGCTCAAAAAACACAGAATCCCATAATGCAACATGATGGTGCTGGTAAATCCGTTTTTTTACCTAAAATACTATTTATTGCATTTCTTTAAATTCATGTCAATCTAGAAAATAACAGAATATGATGAAAGGTAATCATGCTTTACATAACAATTTCCACAAGAAATGATGCGTTAACTGCCACATTATTAACGCATGTGATCATGTTTATGATGGTGATATCATACTTTCTGATAGATTAATGTTGTAATACCATTTGTACTACATGTAAAGATATGATCTGGATTTGAGAGGCCGGTTAATGTAAGGTGAAAACAGAGCTTGATACAGAGTTTCAGGAAAGAGAAAGACTCTCTGCTCTCCAGCTGTGAACCCCTCCTGATGAAAGCTGTGTAAGTAGCACCGCAAAGTCTCCACAGAATGATTCACCGTACTAACACATACTATTCTACCACCAAGAGCGCTTGCCTGGAGAGAGGTCCAGGTACTGTGAAAGATGTAATGTGAGTCTGTATGTGTTTTTAAGAGCGTGCTGGCCTTCCTGCAGAATACATGAATTGGAAAAGGAGATGAACTGGAAAGAGCATCGCTGTTACGGACAAATCTTTTCTTCTATTCCAAACCCTTGTCTCTGTCTTGTTCAGGCTGCGGGGGGGAAGTTGGCAGTTTTAGAGAGAGGAGTATTTAAAGAAAGACAGCACGGACACACAAAGAAGATACAGATGTATGGATTAAGTAAGCAAGACAGGAAGGGATATGTCTAAGAAAACTAGATGCACAAAGAGTGTGTGAGATGTAGGAGAGCTTGTTTTGTGTTTCAGAGTTGCCCTCTGTGTGCATTTGGGAGGAAGCAACTCCTGATGCCTCCTACTCAGTTTGGCCTCAGGCCTCAGTATCTGTGTGAACATCCCTGTGTTCAAAGCCAGTCAGATCTCTCCCAGTGCTGCAGAGGACTGCAGGGTTTGGCTAGAGACGTTGGGCGCGAACATCTCTGTGAGGATACAGTGTCTGTGAGACACTCATGAACACGGAGCTGCTGTGGAATGCCCAATCTTTACAGGGAACAGGCTCTGGATCGAGCCCAAATTGAACTTTTCACTTGGTTAGTCAGGCTTTGTTGTGGTATAACATGAAAGTGCACAGATACACAGAGGGGGTTTAGGGCACAGACACTCAGAGAGAGATGCTTTTGTGACTACACACCAACTGCTTTAACATACAAATGCAGGTACTGTTGAAATCCACCTTTTTACAGTCAGCAGGGCTCTGAAATTAACTTGGATGGGAGTTTTCACTCCGTTAGTTACGCTTTCTCCTTCCATATAAAAATGCACGTGGACACAGAAAGGGGTTCAGCCACAGGAAACTACAGAGCGGCTTCTGTGGTGACAAATACAAATGTAGCTATTGTAGAAATCAGAAATCCTCCTTGTTACAGACATAACCCACAAACCCGGAACTGTACACAGTGATTTCACAAGAATGTAGCTCCAAATATTAGTAAGAGGTGGCACAGAAGTGTGTTGTAGTTAGTCTGGTGGAGGTGGGTGTTGCTGAAGGATTCAGGAAACTCAGGACAAAGCTTTCCCTCATTGGCGTTTAGACTTAAGAGTCACACTTTAAACAGTGATTTAAAGCAGTAAGCATTGTGGCAGGCAGTAGAAGTTAGTTTGGTGAACATGCTAGCAAACAGTGGCTTATTTACATATTCAGCAGCCATAGAAATTTACTGAAGTTGTGTTTTTGGTCACCTGGCATGTGTAAAACCTATAAACACCCTCCCTTTGGCTCTGTTTTTGAACTCCAGCAGCTCCGGAGGGAAATATCGGGCTGAAATACATTTGCTATTTTGCAAATGACATTTTTGATCAAGTTGGCAGCGTGTTGCAAAATGATTGGTGGCAGTTTGATTGACACCTTGCCCTGAATGAAACATGTCACCTCAATACTTTGCTTCTGGCGTGACTGTCCTCTATCTTCAGTGTCAGTGTGTTGCAACAGGCAGGGTATGCTTAGGACTTGCTGTAGTATGTAGATTATTTGCATGTTATAATAAATGGCAGAGACATCTTCACTCAGCAAGATGACATTTCCTTAGGTCAGCTTTTTACCCTCCAGGAGACCTTTGATTGGTCAGCTCTCAACCAACCAGCAGGAGGCGGGAAGGAAGGAGCTTGGAGACCCCTGGACGGTAATTGGCTCCTGACAGTCTCAGAAATCAAGAAAGTAAGAGAGCAAAATGACCAGCAGACAGACAGAAATACAGACACGTGGATGAAGTAAAGTTACTTTATGTCTAAATGTATGAAACATCTTGTTTGGATGGTCACATATTGGGCAGACATTAAGTCCGTCGGCCACCAAACAAATATCTCTGTCTTTGTGTGTGTGTGTGTGTGTGTGTGTGTGTGTGTGTGTGGCCTCTAATTGGCTACTGTATCTGGGTTTCCAGCAGTGATTCAGGCTGACTGCCGGGATACACACACAGTCACAGACATGGCTACAATTAATGATGGCAATAAGGTCAACACAGAGCCAATGCCAGTAAGAGGAAATGAGAACCTAACAATAAAAGACGGTGAGAAAGAAAGAAAGAGAGAGAGAGCATTTACTGATTTGATATTGTTTCTCCCTCACCCTTTTCACTGGACAAAAATAGATGTACACCAAAGACAAAAAGAGGAGAAATGAATCCTGTGAATAATCCGGTGAAATCTGAGTGACACCCTTTGCAAAGACCAAACTAACTAGGCCAATCACAAAATACTTCTAGCTCGAGAAGGGTTCATCTTATTGTTGCATGACTATTCTTTCCTTGATAATACATTTCAAATTGATCTGCATATCAGATTAGCTTCACAGCTGCTAGGTGTTTTCATTTGTTCACATGTGAGATGAGCCATGCTCTCTCTAAGTGCACTTTAGAAAACCAAACACTGCTACCTCTTCTGCATCATTTCACAAATTTAGATATTTAGAAGTTTAGTGATAAATGCCACAATCTGGCTCAAAAGTGTGTGACAAAGGGGGAGACCAGGCATAGTCTGCAAGGAATAATCAACATGTTGATGAAGTACATAAGTAAATCATACAAAGCGTATGTCTGTCAGTATGTATGCAGTGTCTGTGTGCGGGTTGAAGCGTGTATGAGTGTGAAACCCAAAATACAAACAAAGGACAAATGTCAGTCAGCCAGGGACAAGAGACGATATGATCTCAATCTTTACAGCCACCTGAGTCCAACCTGCTCAGGTGTGTTGCATCACTAACAAGGTCTCAGCTCCGCCCATAAACTGCCTGAAGAGAGAAAGAAATTCTACCTGTTAAACATCACCAGGATGTCTGCATTGTCATCATGAGCAAGTTCGGACGCTGACTTCAGCAGCACTTTCCAGCCTCAGAGTGTCCAGAATGGCTGCATGACTTGTAGTCTTGTTTTGTGGTCTAGTAGTCTCCAGCATGTAACATTAGTAACGTTACACGTTACAACACAAAAAGAAGAGTCTGAGGTTTAAACCCTTCCCAAACAGTACTAAATGCAGACCAAGAGCAGCAAGCTAACGTTATCTCTGCTGCTAGCAACAACAGTAACTTTGGTCAAGATAAATGGCCCCACTGTTGATCCAACAACATGTATAGAAAATGTGTAAATAAGATCAGTAATATCTCTTAGTATATCTTATTTTGTGTAGAAAATGGAATATTTAATGATGTGCCGGCCGTTACACACTAGTGTGAGAAATGGGAGCCCTGACACTTTTGACAACTGACACTGTTTCACCCTTCAAGCACTGGATGGACAATGTTGAACTAGAACACACAAGCCTGACATTTTGTAACATGCCAGGCCTTTTGATCAATCAAATCCACGGTGTTCTTTACAGAGGTTGAGCACCACTGCAGCAAGTATGCAGTAAAATCCTAGACATTGCCAGTGGCTGTAATCCTTTAAATAACTCAGTTTTGGCATTGTATACAAACACAGACACAGAGCACACACTCGTTCATGACATATCCTCAGCTGACCTATTTACCTGATCAAAGCAAAGCCTGCTGACGAGGGAGGATTTAGTGGACCTGAGGATTCTGTGTGTGTGTGTGTGTGTGTGTGTGTAGGGTGAGAGGAGTGCTCACTAAGCAGTGTTCCTTCTCCAGTTACAGCTCGCACGTGCATATTTCACCTACACAGAGTGGGGGGGAGGGGGGGAGGATGTAAGTACTTGCACATATGCATGCGTGCAACTTTGCGTGTGTGTGTACAGGTGTTTACGTGGTGTCACGTCCCAAATTAAGTTGTATTTGCTCCATTTGCAACAAGTTGTGATTCTAAGCAGTAGAACCTCAAGTGTGTGTGTGTAGTACATGGATCTTAATAAAAAGAGGGGACTTTTTCTCTAGCTTTTCATGGGACTGAGTAGATTTTCTGCTCCTCATAAACCAATTAAGAGTGTAAAAGGGAACTCCTCTCTTTCCTCTGGTTCATTTTTTTGGTTCGCTTCTCTTCTCTGTTCATTTTTTCCTTTTTCTTGCTTCTCTTCCCGATTTCTCTCCTGTTTTATTCTTGTATTTCCTTCTTTTATTTCTTTCTTTTCCCTCCTATTCTCTCCTCCGCAGACCTCCCTTCCTCCCCCCCTCGTCTCGCCTCTTCTCTGTGTTTTAGATTAGTTCTATCATCTCTGTATTATGTAGTAGCCGTAGGGGAGAGTGTGTACGATAGTAATCTCAGCTGTCCGATTGTATCTTGTTGCTCCATTGCTGAACTATGAGATGGTTTATTGATATTTTGTAAGGGAAGATATTTTCTAAAGACGAGTGCGTCTTGATTTTATCCCTGATCTAACTAGGCAACTTGGGGTTTAACAGCTCCTTTCAACTAAAACTTGCTTCAGGGCTCTTTATTCCAAAAAAACTCAAACACTTAAACTACAAGTGGTATATCATTTTCTGAAATATAAAAGCTCTGGGGATGCAGTCATTTTGGAGAGATTAAAGACGTGACTTTTTAGTTTTTTGTAGTGCAATCAAGTTATTCCAAAAGTCAGACATTTAAATAGACCAGAGTAAATTGGATCATATAAGTATGAATAGTTTAAACATGGCAGAACATGCAGACAGTACAGCAGATATCACTCTGTATGTGCAGTACAGCCCTTCTAAATTTGGTTTTTCATATAATATATCGGGTTTTGAAAATGTCTGTTCCTTAAAAGAGACCTGATTGTCTAATTTTCATATGAACAATGGAATCAAGTTAGTTTAAACCTAACATGCATATTGAGACTATAGATGCCTGTTTGTAAGGTTATGTATGTTTGCTGGTTTATTAATACATTTTATAGTCTCTTATCTTTCACACTTTTTTAGCCATGCTAGCAGATGTCGGGCATTTTGGCCCAGACTGAAGTACCTCAACAACATTTGGATGGATTGCAAAAACATCCGTGTCCAACTCAGAATTCATTTAATAACTTTGGTGATTTTTATTTAGCACCTTCATCAACTCAAAATGTTAATGTATCCAATACTTTGGTTTTTGACCACATACCTGCTAAATGATTACCATTTCCCTCAGCCTCATTTGTATAGTACATTTATGGCTAATTTGCAAATTTTAGCATGCTAACATGCTGATATGAGATGGTAGCCATGGCAAACAGTAAACCTGCTGAACATCACTAGTTAGCATTTTCATAGTGTGTAGGTTAGCATGCTGACATTGGCATTTTGCTCAAAGGACCACCGTGCGTGTGTGTATGTCTGTGGATTAAAATGACATTCATACATCGTCATGGAAACGTGTTGCTGCTCTGTTTTTGGTCAAACTGTTAGCAGTCAATCGACTCCAATACATATGAAAACCCCCAAGGGCACAGTGCACTTTCACCTTTTTCAAGATATGACAATGGCAACGCTATCAGCTGCTGGCTACATCGCTACAGTGTCTACAGCAGCAAATGCAGAAGATATCTCAGTTGTGGTTCCTGTTTGCCTGAAAACTTAGAATCATGGGTAGGGAGTAAGGGTAAGGTGTAGATGGCACAGGGCATTGGCAATATGTTCCCTTAGCAGAGGATGGTTTCAATCCATCAACCTCTGGGTTATGGGCCCAGCACGCTTCTGCTGTGCCACTCTGTTCTTATTGCCGTAGCACATCTGTGATTTCAAACAATTACATTGTCAGTAACTTGCAAGTATACTGAAGTCAAGTGGGCTTGCAAGAAAGAGAACCAGATTGGCTCTCATCCTTGTCATAATAACTGGTGTTTTAATTCTGAAGATGCTGAAGGAAGAGCAGCAGCGCAGTCAAAATCAGTTTTGCCATAATCCTGAGATTGGGACCATATACATTTGGCAGTGGTGGGATTTGAACCCACGCCTCCAAAGAGACTGGAGCCTAAATCCAGCGCCTTAGACCACTCGGCCACACTACCTTCAAATCTTATTACCGCGGCTAATCTGACTTCAAACACATAGTTTGTCAGTAACATGGGAGTGCACGCTACTGAAGTGGGCTTGCAAAAAAGAGAACCAGATTGGCTCTCATCGTAGATAAATCTCTTGGGAATCAATGCAAAGTGCTTTTATCTGAAAGTTTTCCTTGTCGTAAAACCTGGTGCTTTTATTCTGAAGATGCAGATGGAGAAAGTCAAAATCAGTCTTGCCATAATCTTTAGATTGGGACCAAATACATTTGGCAGTGGTGGGATTTGAACCCACGCCTCCACAGAGACTGGAGCCTAAATCCAGCGCCTTAGACCACTCGGCCGTGTTTGCTCGGACCAGTTACACCATTACTGTATGTGTGTATTTACTTTGGTGAGAAGAAAGAAAGAAGACAAATAAATACCAGCAAAAACAACAGGCTCATATGCAAATCCCCCCAGTGACTAATGCTGTCAGTACATTCTACATTCAACAGAAATGTTTAGTTTGACATTTGATTGTAGAACAGCACCAACAGTCATCTGTTACACTGTTACGACCACACTGAGGAAAGTGAAAACTGCGGGCTAACACTGCAAAGCTATTATTTCTTGTCTCAGACTTAAAAAGGGATTTATATATTTCCTATATGAAGAAACATGCATTTAAACATATGCTGAAGTACTGAAGGCAAAGAGGTTTTTTCTGCTTTAAACTTTCTGAATATACACTTCACTTTAATTCTAATGTGCTGCAAATTTACCTCCTAAGATGCTTAAGATGCACATGATTGTGTTCTCCCTCCCACCACCTGGAACCAGTGGGTTTGTTCCCAAATGTCCTCCCATCCCACCTGGTATCCAGTGGGGAGTAAATGAGGCGCTCCCAAAGTAAAAGAGATTTTAAAACCCAAACTTCTCATATTATGACCTTAGACCTGCCACCCCCTTAATAGCCAACTCTCTCTTTCTGTCCTCAGCCCTCCATTTCAATCTGCTTCCTCTTAGTTTCCCTCAACGAGCACACACACACACACACACACAAGGGACGACGTGTCATTCAAGATGGATGTTTAAGTTGAATCAACGTCCCATATGGCAATGTGTCCTTTATGTGTGTGTGTGTGTGTGTGTGTGGAGAACTTGTCCCGCGGGCTGTGCCATAGACTTTGGCACCGTTCAGCTCTGCTACATACAGTCTGCTATGTAGATGGATAAAATATGCACACACACACACACACACACACACACACACGTTCAGCCTCAGCCAAACATCTCTGAAACTTTTTTAAAAGTTTTTTAAAATACTAATATTTGAAAATTGTGATTTAGGATGTTTACTTGTTAAGAACCTGCCGTCATATTTCAGGAACCTCGGGTGTAATACCATTTTGATTAAGATGACTGTGCTAGCTTTGGCCGCGCTGCCTGTGCTGTGTCTACTTGCTTAGCACGTTCCTCATTTGCTCAGATAAGACTGAGCTGTGTCTTACTGTGTGATTATTAGGAATGTAGAAGAAAGCAAATCCACCTTTATTTGCAGAACAGAGCAGAACACACACTTTCAAGATGTGAATACAGAAAGTCATCAAACCTTTTCAGAAATATATGAGAATTGAGTCTCTTTCAACTGCTTTAGCACACTGTTTCCTGATAAACCTGCAGCTCTGATGATCTCTAGTACTGATGACACATGCTTTAACCTGATATCTGACATGGTTATTTTATCTACTGCTTAATATTCTGAATGCATTTTGATCATTTGAGAGGGCATGAACAGCTGTGTAAAAGAACTGCAGTAGGTTTCTCATGACTTTGACAGCATCTCAGAGTTCAGACTCCCGTTTCTTCTCTAATTTCACTGCAGAACCCATCAATTTGCAGAACTGATCTTACATATTCATAAATTATTCAAAATATACTTTCTGTGTGTCAGCCCTGATTTGACAGCTTCTGTCTCACACACTTACACACACAGTAAATCATCTATATAGGAGCAGAAACACATTGTACATGTGCAGCCATAGCGCGCACACACACACGTACTGTACTCACACACCGCGTGGTGCTCACTTTTCCTTCGATATACGAACACACATACATACACCCACACATACATTCAGTCTAAACCTTGATGACTGGCTCTTTTTCTATCTGATTGGAAGTGCAGTGTCTGCAACTCTTCCTCTGTCCTTCAGAAGCAGAGAGAGAATCACTCTCTCTCTGTGTCTCCATATATCTCTTCAGCTCTTTTACTCCTCGTATTTCCACTGCGTTTGCCTCCACTGACTTTTTATTTCTTTTCTCTTTTTTTAAACTTCTTTCTGGCAAAGAAAAAGTACAATTCAACATGTCATGTTGTGTGGTTAAATACAGGAGTTGGTAGCTCATTTGAAAGAGTTGGTTCCCTGACGTGTCGTGCTACAATCAGTGCAACAGCAAAATAAACTTCAAATCCCAGGTGACATTAAACCAGTGAGGTCAAAGGTCAGAATCACAGGACTATAGAATATTCCTGAGATCTTACAATTATCATGTCACTGCAGATTCATTTTGCAGCCTTGCAGTCGCGTTGCCAAACCCTTTGAGACCATTGTGTGGAAAGTGTGGTTCCAGGTAGCTCCTGAAAGGATGAGTTGCCAACACATCCACATACTTCCACGTATTACTCACGCAATAACATGTTTTCGACAACCAAGCAGCACCAAAAATGTCTGATTGCAATCCATGCAGTCTCGCTTGGACAGAGAGCCGAACGTTAAGAGCTTCAAGATGCTTTGTTAGTGTCTCGCCGGGACCACTGGCGTCTGAAGGCAGCGCTGCAGAATAAAACTGTGATGGAGGGTGATGTGTTTTCCCCTGACAAGCATCATTTTTATTATCCATCTGAGACACATTTTAGGGATAAATAGTGTACCATCTTCTAGGGTAAAGTATTTCCCCACCGAGTTCACTGTCATTTAAAGCTTGAGTAAAATTTAGAATGAATGATGAAGATATTGCTATGAATCACGACTTATAAATGAGCCATCAACACATAAAAGTTTATAGCTCCTTGTGCAAATATCTGCTAAATTATAGCCCAGATGGAGCTGATTTGAAGTGTCTTCACAGGGACACATAACATCTCGTCACAGGGGGAATTGGCACAGGGGAGCGTGTAACGTATTTAAAAATTATATTTTTTCCAAATTTAATTTTGATTCTAGGAATTTGTGCTGATTTTAAAACGTCTTTGTATTTTCAGAAGAATACATCTTGGACAACTTGTTTCTCTTCACAGCTCAACATTAAGACAGGCTGTCTGTCTCTCTGTCTTGCTCCTGATCACTCTCTCCTCCTCCTTCTTGCTCTGTCTTTCCTCCTGCCGCCCTTCTCCATCTCCTCATCTGTCTTCCCATGAAAACACCTCTCTCTGTCATCTCTTATTTGCTCTCATCACTCCCCACTCTCCTCTTTTCTGAGAGGTCAAAAATCTCTCAGCCTCTATTTAACCACCTCCATTTAATTTCTTCCTTTGTCAGTGTCTTTTATTTCCCTCTTTCCTCACTCTTCCCCATTCAGAACAGATTCTGACATATTCTGTCTATTAATCAGGACTGTCTCGGACACCCATTCATTCTTCGCTCGGTCATTATAATGGTCTACTCCTGACCAATGTGACACCCTGTATTACAACCCCCCTCAGCTGTCTGACGACGCCTGCCTCCCACTTTGCATTATTCAGATTGACAGACACCGTGACAGCCATTTACAGCAGCGGAGCTGGACTCGGGGCTGAAGGTGCTGAAAAATGCTGAAAAACACAGAATATTTTAAGTCCGATATTCTAAGTAATTGGTGGTGTTAAAGATTTGAGAGCCAAATCTGATTAGGAATATTGTAATATTTTATTATGTGCTGCTTTGAAGCTTTCCACAGATCAGTAGTCAATCAAGCAGTGACACATGTAGTTTTCATTTGTGTAGTTTTCCATTATTGCACATGAAAAAAGCCATTATGTTTTATTTGATGTTTAAGATGAAGCCTCTGGGAAAGCAGAAACATGGAGCACATGCACAAAACGTGTTTCATAATACATTATCAACCTTGCAGCCAGCAGGGCTTTGGTGTCCTGCTCACTGAAACTTCAGCAGTGAAGGTACTTGCTAAAATAAGACCGTGAACATGCAACTGTATCATTCAGAACGGCATTTCGTTACAGGTGAAACCACTTTAGCTCTCCATAATCCTGCACAATGCTCATTGCTGCGTAAAAGCCCTTTCACACTAATGATTACTTTGGTCCATATATAAGATGCATTAAAGAATGGAGGTATCCCCATTGACCCAGATTACAGCAGTCAGCTCTGTTTTGCACTTTTTACCCACAATACAGTTCTGCAGCCTGTGTGTTAGCAGGGGTTTTTGTCCATTATGGTGAGTGTATTTCATCAGGAAAGTCCTTGGTTTGATGTGGCAGTACTGTTTGCATTACAAAGATATGGAGATACACCGAGATTTATAGTAAGTAGAGCCGACTGATATGGCCAAAAAACCACTAATCTCAATTTTATTTCAAACTTGTGGGTTATTCACGACTTTAATCAATGTTTTGTTTCCCTGCAAAATGTAGCAAAGCTTTGTAACTAACCTGCATGAGAACATGTGCTGGGCAGATTTCACGCAGGAGCAGGCAAGTCTTTAGAGGTTAGAGGTCGCTGCCAGCAACTTATGCAGCAGGCTGAAATACACAACAGCCAATGAACCCGACCTTCTAATAATAAAAAAGTACAGTGTTTTGTGTACTTTCCACCTGTCTCTTAGTTATTTACTTTTTTTGTGGTCAGGCTCGCCACCCAGAAATCACAGGATGTTTTCTTCCATTAGAAAGCAAATAAAAACATCACTCTGAGTGCCACTCCAAAATAAATTACATTTCTGCAATCAGTTTCTCAGAGCTAAACTGTATTAGAGTGTAACAAGCCAGCTCCCATCAGCAGACTGTCAGCAAACTGAATGTTTTAAGGTAAACGACAGCTGTCAGAGTAAAGCATGCACAAACATCAGTTTGTAGCCGGCAGGTATTGGTACAATCCATAAGAAGCAAGTGTTCAGATGTCACCACATGAAGAAGAAGACTTGAATCTTGAATCTCAATGTGATGTTGATATCAGTTAAATCATAGAATATTTGAGTGGTGGGGTATTAATGGAATATTAATGTGCATGTAAATGTGTTTACTTGTCTCCTCCTACTCAAATCTTTTTATTTATCAGAACCTCAGCTCGTTAAATGGCTTCTTGTCAGGAGCGTGACTGAAAAGATGGATTTTGACAGGGCTCTAGATGCATTCACATTACACAGTACATTCATGTGTGTTTGTGTACATTATGCGTTTGTGTTGTAGACAGTTGTTTCCCATTGCACTGGATGTCTCACTTCCTGAAATGCATAATGAAATGTTATAAATAAAAACTATGCAGTAGTAAAGTCTGCGAACACACTGGGAGACAGACGGAGAGAAGGACTCCGTGTGGCAGTAGAGAGGGAGGTGAGTGTAATCTATTGTGATGAGTGTAAACTGGTCTGAGCATCCACTGGGAATCTTGAGTAATTAGGGCAGCACTTCCTCTTCGCAGCGCAGAGGAGGAGAAACAGGTGCACTCGAGCTCAATCAGGCACACACATGCAAACACACACACACACACACACACACACACACACAGTAAAAGTGGATGCAAGGTTTCATTTAACTAAAAACTTTGAAGCTTTTGCAAAGGGGAGGAAGAATCACATGTGTTTCACAATGTCTTTTTTCCCATTAAATTCAACAAACAAACAAGACAATAAGATGTGTGAGTGAGTTGATTACAAATACTGTTTTTATAAAAGAAAACATTTAAAGTATCTAATAATCCTGCTTACTCTGACACCTAGTGGTTGCTGCATGCCAACAGGACGCCTGCCTCCTGTGACCTTGAGTGAACCTTGAGATCAGTGCAGCAATACGTTTCTCCAAAGATTCAGACTTAATCCTCAATACGAGTTTTTAACATGTAATAGTTGATATTTTGGACTGTTGGGGTCGTTGTAAACCAGCTGTGAGCAGTTTATGGACTCTTTAGCTTCCAGTGCAGAATCATGAAAAGTCAATAATGAATCTGCATTCTCAGTCCCATTTTTCAAATCAAATAAGTCATATCAACTAAAGTTAGAGCCTCAAGCATTAAAATGTTTAAAGTAGAAGATTCAAGCCAACAACCTGACAGCGATGCCCTTAAGAAAAACACACTGGAAATGTTCCAAAAGCAAAGTCTTCTCGCTCTGACTGTGAGTCAAGTTAGGGGGTACATCTCCGAGCCAGCCTCAAATCTTCTGCTTCGGGCACGTTTTCAAGGGAAATCTGAAGTTGTCTCGAGCTAATGTCAAACTCAAAAAGACATTAGGAAGAGGCCGGGAAGCTGAGGCAAGTAAATGAATCAGGCTCACTACTTTTATGTCTAATACTTTCATTTTTCTTTTTTTCCCCCTCAAATACTATTTCCTTTATCCTCCACATAATCCGGTAGTCTCACTAAGATCTTGTTTGGATACCAGCTCCAAGGTGCTATCACAGACCCATATCTGACCTCTAAAGAGTAAAGAGTTTGCTGTGCACTCTTTCATTGGATCACACGTCATATTAATTACGTCACGGAAGTACGCGGACAAACAAACACGGTCCATAATGAGCGCATGAGTTATTAAACATTTTTACTGTCAATTACGTGCATCTCATTAAATAATGATAATTTCTGCAGCACTTCACTGAACAAAATGCTGGCAGCACAAGTGCTATTTATGGAACAGTGCGAGGATTTGATCTCAGTAAACGCAGGATAAACCAGCCGTCTGGAGAGGAGAGTGAGTCTGCCGTCTGGTGACTATCGACATGAACATGAGGCAGAAGTATTCAGACTCTTTACTTAAGTAAAAGCACAAAGTCATTAATATAAGAACACAAGTGAAAGTCAATTCAATTGTGTAAAAGTACAGAAAATGAATAATAGTAAAATGTTTTATTACAGATCACTGTATCAGGCGGTTACAGTAATACAATGCAAAATGCATAAGCAGCAATTTGCTGTTGTAAATGGTTGAGGTGGAGCTAGTTTTACTACTTTATACTACTACTACTTTATATTATCTAAAGTTTGGTAGTTCTGGCCAAATAGGTCCCAACCTAGGGGCCAGGCCCCTCCGAAGGGTCGCAAGAGATTATTAATGAGGTTCAAAAGGAGAAACAAATACATAGTTATGCTACACAGTTTCAGAATCATTGTTTTTACCAACAATTGGAAAAATGTAACTATTGCTGGTCTGAAACAGTTATTATCAAGTTATTTAAAGGAAAGTATCTGAGAGGGTTACAGGGGAAATCATTCTGCTTTTCACAAGGTTTAACCTATGATGAAGCGCTTTGCTTTAAAAGTGTTTTATGTAAAATGTAAAATATCAAAAGCATCTAGTAACAACAGCTGTCATATAAATATAACCTGGAAAATCTAAAATGTAGTGAAGTATAAAATAGAAATCCCTCAAAGTACCTGAAAAATGTACGTAAGGATGAAGAACTCCACATAACTACCATGTCAGCAGTGTGTGTGTGTGTGTGTGTGTTAGGGGTGACTGTGGGGGTAGCAGCAGGTGATCAAGGTGACCGGACAAGAGTGAGGTTGCCAGGTTTGGTGGCTCAGTATCCTCCTCCTGTATGTCAGACATCAGAAGGACTGGCATCAACACACCTGCACAGGAATCCCGCAGTAACATAAACACCTGCCAAAATGTGTCTTTTAAGTACACCAACTCATGTTTCTTCTATTGATTTACTTTTGCAGTTCCTCTCCTTCACATTTAACCCAAATCCTAACCTTTAAGTAGCAACATGTTGAATTAAAGTCAACATCTGACACTTAGGAGGCACAGAAACAAACTGCAGTTTCCAAACTCCTTACTCAACCGTTCCTCCTTCCATCTTTTTCTCTCTCATTCTATATTCAAGTCTTTTTGTCCTGAACATAAATCCCGTGGCCTTCACTGTGACCTTTCTGGGGAGAGTACATTACACGGTTTCCTCTGAGGTGATTTCTCAGTCTGGTTTCAGCTGTTAAAAGGACTGAGAGTCACTCAGTCTTGTGTCCGAACCCCAGATAGAGTCCCCAGAAGAGGAGAAGGGCCCGTGGGACAGTCAGTGAAATCACTTAGTATACTTTGAATAATGATTTACCACAGTTTGATGCTCTAATTTTGAGGTAGAGGGGGATGCCAGGTGAGGATGGGTAGGTACAGAACAGTAGGTGGAGTGAGAGGAAGATACCGAGGACAGATGTGAAGATTGAAACAGGAGCACAAAGATAGAGAGAGGAGGGAAGTGAAGCTGCCAGGAGTCTGTCAGCAGCATGTGGCAGGTGCCGGGGATTATTATTCTACTGGCTTTACAGTGTCTACAATTCACTCTCTATGTCTCTCTCTCCCTCTTTCTCTCTCCTTTGCCGTCATACAAGTTTGCTAGAAAAAGATCTTTGTTCTCAGTGTTTCTGTGCTCTCTCTCTCTCTCTCTCTCTCTCTCTCTCTCAAAAATCTAAAAATCATCAGAAACACCAGGTACATCTCTTGTCCCCTTTGAGGCATCTGCTGACTTCGACGGCGTGTTGTTATTCAGACACGTCTCCATGACAGAAATGTTCAGTACTGCTTTCATGAGTCATGACAGGACGGAGCTGCAATGCCCATGTGATACTTGGCACCGGGCGCTGCTGGAGAACAAAAGTGAGCTGTGAGAGTGATGTTATCAGGCAGCGGATGTTTAAACTTAACGTGCAGTTGAATATCTCTGTGGCTTAAACCTTTCATTTGTGCCCACTTGAGGACAGACTGGGAGCTTACGAGCCAAACAGCAAGCAGGCAACACCATTATTCATTTGGAGTCGAGTTTGTGTCCACCCAACAGATGTAAGTCAGACTCTCACTGTCTGCCTCTTCAGAGGCTAAATGTTCACCAGCTAATTGCTAACTTTGTCTGTCTGCGCCAAAAACAGCCACTTAAACGACACTGTGGACACATGCCAAACCACTGAACAAACCACAGCGTAGACGCCAGGGGAACTGCAGAGTTAGCTAATTATTATTATTATTAACCAAAAATCTAATAATAATTCTAATGAAATTAGATATTACGATTTCCATATTCCAGTTTTAATTTAAATTGCTGTATTATTAGTAATTATATAATAGTTTAATTGCATTTGGACCAAAAATAGCTTTTTGATAGATTTTTTGATAGATGTCTGATTCTAGTGTCATTGTGAATTAAAATACAGATTTCTTTTTAGCCTAAAGAAACATCGAGTTGAGTTAATTGAGTTGTGTCTGCAGACAAACATCCAATCAGATGGTTAGAGCAGCTTCTCTGTAGCCTAAGAGGCAACACCTGGGGCAAAATCAAACCCACAGCGACTCTGTGCCACAAGTTTTTATTATCAAAAGTAGATGATGAGGGACAGCAGGGGACACTGTGCAGAGAGGTTTCAGGGAAAACACTAAGCTCTGTGCAAGCAGGGGGGCAAAAATGAGATTTTCAAGAAAGAAATGTCGCCCTTGAGACCTACATGTAAAGTTGCCAACAGTCTTAAAGGGTTTTCATTTTCACCCTCTCTTTCTTTTCAGTCAATAATCCCATTCCCCCTTTACCTTTGTCAAAATGTACCTTTGTCACACTCTCTTTTAGCCCTCTCTGTGTCTCTGCAGGGGGCTGTCAGTGAACAGGTGTGCAGCTACTGCTCTTTATTAATGACAGGCAGGAAGAAAGCAAAGGGGACCCTGTGTGTGTGTGTGTGTGTGTGTGTGTGTGTGTGTTTGTGGGCGTAACACACTAGAGAACTGACAACTGCAGGAGTGACTGTGCCACACGCTTCATCGACACAGTGACAAATGGAGAGGGCACGAGACGTGTATATAAATACACACACACACACACACACACACACACACACACACACACACAGCAACACAAAAGCAGTTTGACGGAGGACAATGTTTTCAGAGCTTGAAAGTTGTTTGGTTCGGCTCAGAGGAGAGTTTCTGAAATTCATTCAAAGTAGAATTTTCTCGTGCCTGTCGTTTTGATTTTGAAACATTTCCACTCCGGCAAGTTGTTTAATCAAGTATTGAATCCTCAAACCTGGTTTCTTGTGAGAAAGCCTGGCAGAGTGATGGAAGGATGTCTTTCCTGTGCAGCTTTGCCTGTTTAGAGGAGGTTGTTTTGGATTGGATTGTTGTTGTGGAGAATCAGAACTCTTCTCTTGGTCTGTCGGCACATTTGTTAGTTAACACAATTAGAACCAACAACAGCAATTTAATTGTCACACATATACATGTAACACACCCACATACACATAAAATCAGCTTTTATTTCAACAAGTCCCTTATACCCCAACTATAGGACTACATGACCAGTGGTGTAATGGTGTGTCAGTCGGTGCTGCAGTCTCATTATCTCCTCCCCAGACTTGGTGCTTGAGTAGCCTTGAATGAGGCATTGCTTTAAAGGATACATTTCTATTGATAATTCTAGGTGGATATATGCTGTAAACAAAGGTATATGCCACTGCGCATACGTACCACTACACCTCAGCATGTGACACAAAGATACAGGAGTGCTTTCGGACCTGCTTTGCTCATGTTTAGGCCTCTAAAACTACTTGGTTATGTTAAAAGAAAGCAGTGTTGATTGTTGGAGACTCTCAAGGGATCACCAGGACCTGCAGGCGAAGGTCACATGACTGATGAGGGCAGCCAAGCTAGCAGTTTGTGTTAGCAAGGTAATCTGTTTCCTGCTGCTGACCACTTTAAGCTGTTATTACAGGGCTTATTAAGTTTTAATGAACAATATATTACAACAGGTGTACTGAATTAGGAAGTGACAATGATGTTTGTTGTGTTTTTACTACAAAGGCATTAAAGCGGTGTCCTCTTCATTGCAGACGGACTGCTGGATGATATAAACACTTGTGTGGCAGTAGCACTGTAATGACTGAGACGCACATATACATGTACTGAAGGAATCCTTAAAGGTGGTTATGTTTTCATGTATATATGTGAGGGGTATAATACCAAAACAAGGGGGGTGGTTGGCTTGCTGAACATTTTTCAAAATGTAAAATTAATCATTTTTACATTTTAATCACGGTGATAAAAATAGCAGCAATGGTGACAGAATAAAGCCATGTTTTGGGGAGATTAACAAGCGTACCCTGTAGACTCTGTTACCTTCTTGCAGTGTAGTTCTCGTTAGATGTTCCAACACGTTCTTCTTATTCCAGTTGCCTTTATCCTTTCATATTTGTGTCCTCCCGCGCGTTGTCTAATTGGTTCAGTCTGTTTCCATTCCTTTATTGACATCTCCCATTTGTCTTTCTTTTGCTTGTCGCTTTTTGCATTACATGTCGCTCTTCTCCTTCACTTATTTGTGTTTCTCTCTCAATGCTTTCCTTTCCTTCCTCATATTCCATCCTCCCATTACACGTGCCACAAAGCAACCTGCTGCGTTGCTTTGTGGCACAGGTGTAGGTTTCTACAGGCAACATGAAGCGGGCACGGTTTTTCCTGCATATCTGAAGCTAAAAGGTTTACTTCCTATAGTCAAGGAAAAGAAGCGGTGTGTGGATTGCACCAGGAGGCCTATGGTCTTAATTCAGAAACACTAACTTTACCTCTGGTTCTGAAATAGATCATCAGTCATCTCCTGCCTCATCTCATTTATTAGTCAAATTATACCAAGGTACCACATTTAACATTGATTCTTTTAAGTTTGCAATGCTACAAACAACTTTCTCCTTATTCCCTTCCTCTTCCCATCTTCCTCCTTTCTGCCTTTGTTTCCTCTGTCATTATTCAATGAAAGGTAACTCGATAAGGGAAAACATTACCTACTTTCTTATTATCTCTCCTAATATGGCTCTTTTGCTCATTCACACACACTTTCCTTGTTTCTCCTCTCTATCTTCTATCTGTCCATTTCTTCAGGAGTTATTATGGTTAATAGGGAGGCCAATGTGTTCTGCTTCCCAGGGAAATGGGATTAATTACTTTTCATTAAGTACTTCTGGCCAACAACCCCCTCATCCTCTACATTTCACATTCCTTTCTTGTTATTTGGTTTTCTTCTTCTTCTGTGTCACATGTCATCTGCTATTTCTGTTTCATGACCTGATACAAAACCAAGCAGACATTTTTTAAACATATTTCACAAGCTTCCATGGATCAGATGCATGTGGCAGAAGTGTGACGCAGTTAGAAGTGGTACTGTAGATGTGCCGAGCCCGGCCTCCTGCCTGACCAATCAAATCCCATTTTGTCCTCTCTTTAAGATATCACACCTTGTTCCAGGGAAACGTCCACAGCAGTTCTGTCACAAAAGCTATCTCTTGGAGGAAACAGATGTGGTCGGGTCAGTTAAATTAAACTGTTACACTAGAATGAATATCTAATATATTTAGTAAATCAATCATTTAAACCATTGGCAAAAAGAAACCTAGAACTTCCCTTAAAGCTTTTGTTGAAATAGTTTTCCAGCTTGAAAGATTCATGCAAAACTGAGAGACAGAGAGAACAACAGCACACATGGTGAGTGTGTGAGGTGAAGTGTGACGGTTGGCCTCCGCCACCTAAAGTCATCAAAATAGCACAAAACGTGAGTGCACCCAGCAGCGTTGACCCGTCTGTGGTCCGAACTGGCAGAACAGCCTGCAGGGACGAGACTCCTTAAACAGAGAAGGAGAAGAGGACGTTTGATTGGTTGTTTCACCACCAAACCTGTCCACACCAATGAACTATTCCTCCTAAGTCAACCCCATGTCAGCTGTGCTGCAGGACCACCAAGTGGCCATGGAACTGTGTCTGTGCAACTCTGAAGTTGTTTCAGAGTGAATTATTACATTTATTTCTATTGTTTATTTCATCTCATTTCCCGTTTGGAATATTTACACCTGATTGCATGTATTTTTGTTGAATCCAGTCTAATCAGTCATGTTTACTGAAACATGATTACTGTAAATAGTGTCAATGACTAATTATTATTACAAACAATATTTAGGTCTGGTCACAGAAACACACTGCAACAGCATGTATTGATTTGGTGAATCAATGCCTCTGATTTGTATTTCATACGTACCATTAACACATGAATTGTTACTAATGAGGTAATTACCTGTTAGTGAATGTTCAGTAATGTCTCTTGGCTGTTAAAGTTGCATATAAGCCTGTCAGCGATCTGTGCAGTGACACTTGGTTCCTGTGAAAAGTCCACATACACCTGACCTGCGACGTTTGCCTTCAGGGATGTCTGCCAGTCAGAAAGTCCTATTTTGCCACCTCGTACCAACCAGTGTGCTTCGTTTGCCAAATTACAATTTTTGTGTGCAAGGTTGCTACTGGCAGGTGCTACATCAGGAGTCAAAACATGCTAGCTTCAGTGCAGCGTTCCCGTCTGGTTGCACCTCAAGGTATCTGATAAATACTATTAGCGTTTGTTTATTAACTGGCCCCTGACCTCTTGTCAAAGTGGGCCCCGGGCAAAGCCAGTGGAGTTTGTCACATCTAATGATAGTCAGAGAGTCACCCAGAAGACTGAATAAATCAACTAAAATGATATCCTTGTTTTAATCCAAACATGGCTGCATGCGACTCGTGTTTAGCTTTGGGAGAACAGTAGTGAGAATAAGTTGCCTTCGCGTTTTATTCCATTGGTTCAGATGGATTTCATTCAGATGGCTCATTAGTCTGTTATTCTTGGTTGGAATCAACATCACATACAGTTTGAGACAAAACTGAGAAGGATCCACCAATGAATCCTCTAAATATGATCATTTTGTATGATTAACCCGCCATTTACCACTTATACCAAACCATTCTTCATCCCATATGTTCCTTCCAGCATGTATACAGAGTGGATTTTGGCTGCCGGTCACATGACTCTCCAAGGTCTTAATTGAACAGTGTGAAAAACAGCATGTCATTTTGTTGATACTGTCTCTTTGTCATTGTCCACCAACACCTAACCCTCCATACAAACCCACTCAGACCCTCAGCATCACTCTAATACACACAAAGGGAAATGATGTTTTTGCAGCATGCTTTTGGCTTTAATAAATGTCACTTGTTTCTTTCTTTTGTTCAACAAACAACATGGGTTGTTTGAAAGATTTGTGACAAGTGTGTGTGTGTGTGTGTGTGTGTGTTTTTTCTCATGTGAGGGTGAATACATTTCAGTATGTTTGGTAGCATTAGACAGAGGGCAGATTGTGGTCAACTACATTTATTCAGCGCTGACGCATGTGTGTGTGTGTGTGTTAATATGAGGTTGAGTGTGTTACTGTGGGTGTAGGTTATATGTGCGTTTGTGTGCATTTTGTCCTTGTGTGTGTGTGTGTGTGTGTGTTGTGGCACTACAAGCCTTGTATGCTGATAGATGTTGTAACTCCATTGTAGTGAATGAAGGCCATAACCCACACATGCATTACCATATACAGCTCACAAAATAGATTGCTTTGGTGTATGTGTGTGTGTGCGTGCGTGTGTGTGTGTGGCGTAGACTCCACTGGTTTGTGCAAAAGAGCAACTCATTTTGAGGAGTAATTTTAAAAATGGCAAACACACTCCGTCTCACTCTTTCTTATGCTTTTTTTGCTCTCATTTACACACACACACACACACACACAGTATGTCCCCTCACTGTATATATAAGGCTCTATCTAGGCTAAAGCCTATTCTCATAAAATGTGTTCAGAGTAAAGAAGTAACCATCAAGTCGGCTGTGTGCTGAAATTGAACATCAGCACAAAACACTGGGCCAAATGGTGTGTGTGTGTGCTCTCTCTCTCTCTCTCTCTCTCTCTCTCTCTCTCTCTCTCTCTCTCTCTCTCTCATTCTCATCTCAGTCTCTCACTGTGTGTGTGTCTGTCTGTTGTTTGTTTGTCG
>JAVQJL010100657.1:0-41556 GCA_036024295.1 Nannoperca obscura | reverse complement strand
GTGTGTGTGTGTGTGTGTGTGTGTGAGTCTCACACACTGACCTACTTGGTTTATTGCAAGCATCTATACATAGCTGTGGGAAACGCAGGCAGACAATCAGCCGGTTAAAATTAGCAGTCAGGGCCACCTGTCTGTTTCTCACCAAGGCGGAAACGCCCGAGCAGGCAGGGCAGAGATGGCAGGAACAGGAAGGAAGGAGGGATGAGGTGGAGGGAGGGCATTGATCACACTGCTGGTTTAACTCCTCTCCTCTCTCTTACTCTTTCTCTCCTTTTCCCCCTCCTGCGACACAGGGAGACATTGTTAGGCGCTCTGGATTTGAGGAGGGGGGGCGGGTTGGTGGTCCGGGCCAAGCAGAGTTCACATACCTCTCTGCTGGATCACTGCCAGATTTCACAGAGGATATAGGTAGACGATATAGAAAGGTTAGAGTTAAAGGACTATTCCAACTTTTTGGGCTTGAGCCCATTGAGCACCTCGTGTGAGGGCAGAGTTCTGGCAGTATGCTGCTCTGTGTGCCAACACTTTAATATACGGAACATTGTACAGAGTTATACAGACTATTTAGTGAGAAAATGGCCCTACATTTCCTGCATCCCTTACCCCCTCTCTCCTATAGCTACTGTCACTGTATCGTAGAACTCAAGTTTCCTGCCTTTGTCATTTCAGACAGCCAACAGGAAGTCTTCATCTTCTTAACTGATGAAGACTTCCTGTTCTAAAACTAGAATCTTGTTTCCTAGAATCACTAGTTTTCAGCCCACACTTGGCTTTGTTCCTGTGTGCCTCCGCCAAAGTAAAAGAGTCAAAATGTTTACTGTAACAGAAAGGCAATGCACAACAGCAGCAACAGATGTATACAGTACATATCAGCGCTTCTTTACGACCACGAGAGGATTCAGCTCTCATTGCTACTTTCAAATGTTGAATAAAAAATGTTGGATTCTTAATTTCCCGGGAGTAAACTGGTCTTGTTTTGTGTTCAGTCTCCCTCCCAGTCAAATGATTAAAGTGATTCTCACCCTAATGTCTTTCTTTTCCAGGACTCCTGTTAGAATTCGAACAGCAGATGGACGCCCCAGAAAAGGCGTTGGAAAGTCCATCTGTGGCAGTCAAAATGGACGCTGCAACAGCCAGGCTCAGGCGGCCATCTTGGTTTCAGCGTGGGAGCAGACGGACTGAATGATGCTGAAAGACAAAGAGGGAGATGAGGAGGGAAATGGTAGTTTAGCTTCTTCACAGTGTGCACCTCAACCTGTAAATGCTCTTTTTAATTTGTCACTTTTTATTGATTCACTGTTAAGATGTTTCGACAAGTTCTTAAGATTTCTGCGCATCCTCCCACAAGAATTTGTCTTCTTTAGCACGGCTACAAATGATCTGTATGCTACTTAGTCTGTCTTCTTTTATTTGAATAACTTTTAGGTGCTTTAATGGGTAAATCATCTAATAAATCACAAGTTATATAAACAAAGATCATCATTTTGTATAGCAGAAATGTTAATCATCTTATGACCCCACCGATTTAACTTGCAATCCCTTGGCCCCCACAGTGACACAAACAGCAATCCACAATAACTATGTGATGTGGGAACAGACTGACTGATCTTTTGTATTTGTGAAGTCTACATCCTCATCCACTTAATCAAAGCTGTGATGTTGCAGGACGTGTGAAAGGGGTTAAATAGGCCCTGCAGAGCCGGCACACTCTAGCAAACAAGCTTTTCACACGTTGCCAACACAAGATATTCACAGGTAAAGGTGCAAGTTGGAAAGAGCTTCTGCTTCCTGTATTGTTAGCAGCTCTTCCTCTACTTCGGTTTCCATTTAACATGATTTCAGGTGCAATATTATCATTTTTGAAGGATTCTTTTGTATCAGAGCTGTATTACAGTATGTTTTTTGATTAATTACAAACTATATACTTAGTCACACCTCTTGCATCATATCAGCAGCAGCCGACACTGACGACACATCTGATACCCGGGGAACCTGCTTGTTTGTTACATTCCCTCTGCATGAAGTCGTTTTCCTCCTCATCACTTCCCTGTTCTGGCTGAAGGGTGGCAGCTGGGGGGCCATTTTGGCTCCAGTCAGAGCTGCAGAGCCGCAGGTTGCCCAGCGGTTGCTCAGTAGTCAGTGTAGATCCTGTGGGGCTGGCAGCAGCTACATCTGGCTACTGGGTCTCCGCTGGCAGCCATGTTTTTCAGGATACATGATGATGCCGAGTGAATCATCATATTTAGCAGCTTTTAAGTTTTGTAAGTATTTTCTGTAGAATATGTTCAGACATATTTGGAATTCCTTCCTAACAAGATTGGTGTATTGTATCTTTTCTGCCATGTAGCTTTTACATTTCAAAGAAATGTTTCGAATGCCCACCCACTGTAAAGAGACAGTTCCTGCAGTCCTCTGAACTACCCGTGCAGTCTAGGATTAACTCTGCTGCAGCTTTTTCTTTTTTCCACTCAAAAGGAAAGAGGTTTTGAGATAGTGGGTAAATTCTGGACCTGGCATACAGTGTAGGATTCTGTGTGTGTCAGTCTACAGCTACATTGTCTGCTGGGTTTCAGGCATATACTCGCACACATCAGTGTCTACAAATGTTCCTATCGTTTTTATTACTTTTGGTATTTACTGTAAAGATATATCAAATGAATACGATATAATACAGAGAGCATGGATAATTTCACAACTTTGTGTTTATTGACTCATCATAAAACATTCTTCAAACAATAAAACAATTTTAAATGTCCGTTTCTGTACAATGCTTGCTAAGCAATTTCATTTATATATAGAAAATGTAAGAGGAGTCGTGTTAAAATGACAAAACTCCTTCAAATTTAATGGCAGGTACTCTGGAAAAAATAACAGCATTCCATCAACAAATATTTTCAAGCAATAAATATGTATTTATAAATAGTGTAAATTTACATCAAGATTAGAAACATAACGAAACAAAAAATAATCACAAATTAAACTTTATTCCATAAGTCTATGTGCAACCCATTCTCTTTGTGACTTGGCTAGTAAGTTTGTTTTTTCCAAAATTTTTCCTTTTTTTATTTTTTACCAAACAAAATGTCATAGTTTTGAAAAGAACAAGACAAAGAAAACATAAAAGCCGTAAAAAAAAGAAGAAAGAAAATCACCTAAACTCTTCACATTACAAATTTTTTTGGAGATTTTGCTGTCGAAAGAGTCTTAAAATTACCATCTACCATAGAAAAAGACCAGTTAGGCTAGTGCTCCTTAGAGGGATGAAAACCTGGGGGAAACTCTAGAAATCAAAGCCAACATTTCATCTGTTACCAGAATAGAAAAAGAAAGAGAGAGAGGGGAGAGGGGGGAGGGGAGGGGTTGTCAAGTCAGTAGTCTTTTACGGGTGGTGTTGCCAGTTGTGACAGTTAACAAGTATCTACAAAACATTTTTATCACGCATTAAGAATCCCACTCCTCCCCCTCGTCCCCCTGTTCCCAACCGTTTTTGATTAAGTCCTCCATTAAAACAGGGCTGAACTATTGTCACTAGAGGGGGCTGGGAGAGAGGGGGAGGGAGAAACAAGTCCTGTTAGCGAGCTCGGTGGTTGCATAGACAGACACACTCAGACGCCTCAGCCTCCGGCCGTCGTTATGGAGACCAGCCACGTGGTGAGGGTGGGGAGACGGCCTCGGCTTTCCTGAATATCAGAAATGGTCCGCGTATGTAGATGTTTGCTTGTTCTTATTTTATCTTAATACAAGTTCCTGTAAATGGGCTTCATGGCTCCACAGCAGAAGAAGAAAGAGGTGTCACCTAATGTCAAGATGAAGATGAATGAAGAGGAGGGGCCTGGGGAGGAAGAGGAGACACGAGAATTAGTGGGTTATGTGGGAGGAAAGACGACTTGCATTACGTGTTAAGTGTTGCTGATGAAACCACACCCATCACCCGTCACCTTTTAAACTTTTATTTTATTAACATCCGTCTCCTTGTTTGTTGTCTCAGACATTCATTTTACCCTCAAATAAACAACAAGTTAACTGACTCATTAACTAGTGGTAACTACTCAGTCAGTCAAAAACTAGCTGACTATCAGCACCATATAGCACATATAGTCTACAGAACTCAAGAACACTTGGTTGTATTTTCTAAACAAAGATTTTATTTTCATTTTCAGATAAATCAGACCACTGTTCAGTGGAATCACAAACGTACTGAAATGTTCTTTCAGTTTGAAAGAAGAGACGAGCGCCTCGAGCCCGTCTGCCGACTTACTAATGTGAACTGGTCGTAGACCTGCATCAGGTCCTCCATCCTGTGCTGCTCCAGCACCACAAAGTCGTCCAGCGTGGCGTTGCCTTTCCTGGCACAGTCCTGGCAATGGACCACATACTGCTTCTTTGACAGGAGCTCGCGACGCACAAACAACAGGTTGAACACCTCCACCTGCAGAGTGCGCGCGCACACACACACAGTCAATGTCCGGCCATTTCTACATTACATTACATTCTACACTATACTGTATTGTATTTGTGCATCTGAATGAAGCTGAACAGCAGGCACTGCAGTGATGATGTCATCCACAGACAACGACTGCTGGGACACAATGACAGCAGACATTTAATGGGATATGGACACATTTCTGCTGAACAGCTGAAAGCCCTGCATTCAGACAAAACCATTAGCATAGCCATTAATTAGCTCAAACAACAACAGCCAGCCTTTAATTCAATGTCAGTGGACCAACTGATCACAATGCTGGTGCTGTAGCAGAATAACTCGAGTACTGACATCCATCTCCACATGTGCTCTGTATAGATTACAATTCCAAAGACTATATTAGGATCTAGTGGATCAAAGGTTGTCAGGTGTCACAAATCATATTAGATTCAGAGCAGCAGTTACTACAGATACATTCGGTTCTAATCCCACATGTACGGCGTAGAAACTCGTTCACAGTGCGAGCAGCTGAGCATCATGGAGAGACGCTCACTTTGTACTAAAAGAAAGTGTGAGAAAAACAAATTCACACCCATGTTCCCGGAGTGTTTACTGACCTCACAGATGGTGCAGTAGTGGGCCGGCTCGTCCCTGGTCCTCGGCCTGAGCACCGTTTCCTTTCCGGCTGACGCCAAGGCCTCCTTCACCCACTGGCACTGCTTCAACGTCCGCAGCAAGCAGTACCTGTCACAAGAACACGTTTCAAAATCCAGCTCGTGCACAAGAGTCCAACACGACCTGCTCAGAGCACAACGTGAAGGATTCTGTGACTCACTTGATCATCTCAAACAGCTTGTGGTCAGACACTTTGATGTTGCGTGCCATGTTCCAGGAAAGGTGAACCATGGGAACCATGGACTTGACACTCTGGAGCTTATTCCACTCGTAACGCTCCACAGCCAGCTTGTACTGGTGGGCTGAAAAGGCAGCGGGAAAACATACTGTGCGTCAACAGAGGAAACCAGGAGATGTTGATATGCAGTAAAAATGTCATCGTAATATGGAAAGATATTCGTTCCATCATACTGAAATGCATCTGTTGTAGACAGGAAACAATCCTGCAGTAATCAGCTCCGTTATCAGCTGAAAGGTCACTAATCAGCTAAGAGACATTTCAAACATCACAGTAAAGGTCACAATTTAAGATTCACAGACAACGTTGTAGTTTTGCTGACTTTTCCCCCAAGTAGCACATTTAGAAACACTCTCTTTGTTGCCTCAAGAGCTCAAACACAAAGATGAAAATTCTTTGAAATGTGGTGGGGAAACAATGTAAAGACATGAAAGATTGTGAAAGGGTGCATTAAACCATATCCCATAATCCCAGGCGTACCGGTGAGAGGCCCCACGTTCCAGGCGATGTTGTTGCACCAGCCGATGGCCTGCACCCAGTGGACGGTGCCGGTGTTGAGCCACACCAGGTCCCCCGGGCGCTGGATGAACCGATAGACGGGCACGTCGGCCTCGTACAGGTCCTCCAGGTTGGGCCACCACGAGCCCATCAGGAAGTTGATGTTGTTCCTGGAGGCGAGGGAAGGAAGGAGAGTTGAGATGGTGTAAGACTTGAGGGAAGAGGGGGACAAACAGATGCAAGACACCAGAGATATGGAGGAAGTGTGTACCACCCTCGTCCAGTGCGTCTTACTTTTCACAGAAGTTGCTCATCACTCCCCAGTAGGGCTCAGGTACTGCAAACCATTCACAGTCTCCTGGTCCAATGTTGATGTTGACGGCACAGAAGTTATTGTGCTCCTGGTGACCTGGAGAGCACAGAACCTCCTCACTGCACACATCCACACACCAAACCCGATGCACAGCGCACAGAACGAAGCGGTTTGAGTGTGTGTGTGTGTGTGTTTACCTGCTATCCTGCTCCCAGGGACCTTCATGTAGAGCTGGACTGTGTTCATACCCAGGATGGTGTGACCCACGTGGCTGAGCAGGTTGCCGGCTGATACGACTCGAGCGAAGGCCGGCAGTTTACTGAGCTCCTGCAGCTGCTGTTTCCACCTGGTGGGTGAGACGAGCGGGCCGTTAGAACTTCAGAGGGGTTTCGAAGCATCTTAAAGGCAACAAATGAGATTGGTTTCCAGACGTGGCAGCTGAGATGGTGACATGAAATCCACACTCACTTCCTTTCGTCCGACACGTCGATGTTGGTTCCAAACTTGATGTGCTTTAAGGGTCCTCTTCTTTTGCGTGCAACACTAAAGACACACGCACAAAGCATTTACAATTAGCCACATACACCATGTCTAATGTGGTCACCGGCTCCCAGTCATACATTTAGTGACAATAAAGTAAACCAGAACTGAAGAAAAGGGCTGCCATTATGACATAGTGTCTGAAATATAATGACTTGGGTTGTGGCTCACATGACAATGTTGTCTGGCTTTTGGTGTCATTTCAAGCCTCATATATAATAAACAATTCAGCTAAACCAAACCATATTCAATACTGGACCAAGTCTAACGGGACAAAACAATCAAAGGAAGGTAACGGTACCTCTCTGCTGAGGCTGGCTCTGTCTCCGAGGGCTCCTTTAGTGCCTTCTTCTCATTTTCCTCCTGAAAACAAACAGGAAACACATTAAGCCGGCAGTATGCTACCAATTAATCTTGTTTCCTTAGATGTTCCAGAAGTGATCCTGAACACGTTTGGTTTTAGTGGACTTCACAAGACACACATGAAGCATAACTGACCCGAAGGGATTCCTGGAAGGAAGCGGCCTGATACTGGGCGTATTTGGCTATGGTGGTGTGGCCGCGGGCGCTTTCGCAGCGCCACATTTTCTTGATGCCGGTCGGGTCCCAGTTCTCGTCGGCGGGCTGAGAGAGCTGAGTCCAGACCTCCACCAGGTGCTCCGGGTTGGCCTCTACCAACGTCTTTGTGGAGAACAGACCCAAGTCTGCACAGAAACACCGGAGACATGAAACACATCATTAAAACCTTTGTGATCAATATACTGAGGAGAAATACACGCTGCAAACAAAGCATTTACCCAGTTTGAGAGCTCCAGCCAGGCCTCTGATCACAGTGACGGGGTTGGAGGGGTTTGTGCAGAACTGGTGCAGTGGGGGGAAGAAAGCATCCCTCTTGTTCTCCAGCTGCTCCACAGACAGGAAACAGGAAGTTAAAGGATATCATTCAGTACGACCACCTGTCTCTGCAGGACCTTACCTGCCCACGGGTATTTTGTCTGAACACTCACATAGATGCTGGGTGTGGGGGGGTTGAGCTTGTCTTTGGGCAGGGCCGGTGAGGGTGGAGGGGGCAGCCGGGGCGGGGGGCACTTATCGAGGAGGATACTGCTGTTGGAGAGACCGTTCCTCCCCAAGTTCCTGCACATACACCACAGTATAAAATCAGCCGGGTCCCAACTGACCAGATATATTCAGGGTGCCACATTTGACCAAGTGTGTGGGTATGTGAAGAATATCCGCAGGGCACCAGGACCGCCTTCCTGCTGTTTACTGTTACATAACTATTTGCCTCTGGTTCTGTAGTTACTCTGCGACTCCACTGGGAGGAGACATCCACACACTTCAGCTGATCCTTCTCTCCTTTATTATACAGCAAAAGCCTTTTAGCTTTGGGAGAAAGCAGTGTTACCCTGACACGCATGTTGAGCGGAACATGTTACTGGACAAGTGCTGAGCCGCTCTGACTGTAATGTCCCAGCGGGTCTTTTGATCGCGGTAACGACTTCATTTTGTGAAGACAAAGACGTTGGTGGAGTCGTTGCAGACACCAGGCTCACCTGGGCCTCCAACCGCCTTCAAGTGACATTTCCAAAGCTTCCAATACACAAAATAAGGCAACAATAAAAATACCAAACTGAACTTCAGACCTGTAACATCTTTAAATCCTTTCTATTCCGACTCACAACCATTTCTATTAATCAAGCACATTTCTATTTATACTCATAGAATTTGCAACGTGCTGTAAATCTCTAAAGCTCGGTTATGGCTCGACTGGTTCTCTTCAACACCATCACTTCCATCATTCCTCAGAAATGGGATTTCAGCCTCACCTGCAGGCCTTTAGCACGTCTGTGGAGCTGGGGTAGATGGATATTGAAGATGACGATGAGGAGGAGGAGCTGTTTCCGTGTGGAGGTGTAGCTTTGAGACTGGTGACGGTGGGCGGCACAGCCTTCAGCGGGCTTTGAGAGTCCTCAGAGATGCCTCCTTTGCCGTTACCGTTGACGGCGGGTGCAGCAGACGTGGCGGTGGTGGCGGGGCTGTGGGCGCCTGTTTGGGTGTGTTCTGAGGATTTGGGTGAGGGTGTGGCGGTGGATATGGCAGAGATGGGCGAGGAGGCGGCCGAGCTGCCCTGCGCATGGGGGGTGGAGGGCAGGACGGCCGGGTGGATGTTGTTGATTTTCTTGTGGGACTCGGGTGCGGTGGATGTAGACGGTCCCTCCCCCTTCTCAGGGCCCTTCCCCCCTGCCAGCAGGGCAGATAGTCTAGGATTGTCTGCGCTAAGGCTCAGCTTCTCGCCACCTTCCACCACCTTGCCACCATCCCCCGAGTGTACGTGATTGGCTAGCCCATCTGCCTGCGCCACTTTCCCGTCGGCTGATGGCAGCGGCGATGGCGTCTTGCCCTCTGAGCCCCCGTTGCCAAGGGACGCGGCTGCCGGGGCAAGGGCGGCTGCGATGTTGCTATCTTTGGTAGCGGACGCACCGGGTGCTGCTCCACCTGAGGTAGAGGAGTGGGGCAGGGAAGGAGGGGATGGGAGGTGGTTGTGGGCTTGTTGCTGTGGCGATGGGGCGTTAGTGGAATGTCCAACCTGATTGTTGGGGTGCGCAGGGGTGATGGAGTTGGGGGTCTGGGAGTGAGAGAGGGTCCCCTCATTACTGGAGCCCGTCGCATGTGGAACAGACCCCTTCTGAAGCCCCTGAAGGAAGAAGAAAGAGCTGTTAAACAGGGAGGACAGACCGGACCGGCGGGTCTTCAGCTTTTTGTCAGGTAAATACCTGAAGATGCTCCTTGTGTGGATTAACATGCTGTACCATAATAAAATATGAGCTGTGTTGTGTTCATCTATTGTGCTCAAGAATTTCTGCATACTTTGATTTACAGGAGTGTCATGGGATGGAGTTCACAGCTCGTTTCATGAAAACACTTGATGGATGTTCCCCATTGCTTTTTGACAGATTTCCAACAGAGCCAATAGGTCAGTGGGAGAAATCTGAATTGTATCTGTGTCCATTTCTTAGCTGAGCAACAGAGAACTTGCCAGGAGTTTTAATTTCGGGGACATGTGGATGCTCCGTCACTGACGGAAGCGGAACAGAGAGTGATGTCTGACCTGAGAGGAGTTTAGGTGCAGGGCCTGGCGCGGCGTGGGGTCCGGTGTTTGCGTGCTTGTGCAGGTGTGAGGTAGCAGTGCTTCTTCGCCGCTGCTGGCAGGTTGCAGGTAAGGCACGTCTCCGTTGGGTCCTGTGACCGTGGGCCCCGACTGATTATTACTAGTACTGTTACTACTTTCACCCACAGGGATGGAGTCCGAGTGTCCGTGTGGCCCGGGGCCCACGGGCCCGTTGGCCAGCGACTGAGGCGGGCACAGGGGCCGGCGGGGTCCCAGGTGGGGCCGGGTGGGGTGGAGGCTGGGGTTGGGGGAGGGGAGGGAGTTGGTGGTGGGGCCGTTGGGGAGAGAAGGGCGCACCTGACCTCCTGAAGCATTCTGTCTCATCTGTCAATGGAAAAGATCACATTGAAATGTATTTTCTATTATGTTTGTTTACACCTGGTTGGAGAACCAGAAGGCTGAGCTCCACCAACAAAACAACTCCGACTCCGTCAGAAACACATGAAAGAAGATCTTATCAGGCCTGAATGCTTCTGTAGGATCATCATGCAGTGTTTACACACCGTGCACCAGAGTTGATTTATTATTATTATTATTCCAACATCACCAACTATCCAGTGCACATGTTTATGGAATGGTGAGGCACACCGTCACGTAAAATATTCATGTTCTCCGTCAATTATTCACGTTCATAAGCAGGAATTATTTAAACTGAGGTTTGTTGTGCAACAGTCATGGATACATGAGCATCATGTATGGAGATGGCAGACGTGCTGATTCATCACACCCAGCAATGTGTTTGTGATGATGAAATGTGTCAAAGGCATGCAGTACTTTTGGAGCACATCAAATCAGTGCATGGTGAATGGCCAAGAGGCGTGTGTGAGTGAGTGTGTTTAGGGTTTTACCTGATGCTGGTGCTGCTGCATCATGGTGAGCTGAGCCTCTAGCTGCCCCAACATCTGAAGCTGTGGGGGCTTCAGGCTGGCCCGGTTACTCCGCAACTGTTCCAGCATCTGAAGACGGATATAGACAAAAATAAAGCCCCACCGTTCACGTAACAAGATAGATCATAAAAGAAAGCAGAGATAAGAAACATCTAACCTGTAATTTCTGCGGGGAGAGGTACCAGTTGGGAACTGGCTGCTGTGCTGGGGTACTGGCCCATGAGTCACCCTGAAGGTTGAAAATATACACGTGAGGTGTAAAGATCAGGACAGTACAGATTGAAATGCCTGACTGTAAGGGAGCATCCCTACTAGCAGCTCAACGATGCGTCAGATTTACCTTGGAAGGGCTGGAGGCTCTCCTCCTCTTGGCTGGGCAGGTCTGGTCCTCTGCTTGGCCCAGCGAGCCCACGTGAGGGGGCAGAGTCTGACCCGAGCCGCCACCCTCTGCACTGTGATTGGGCTTACAAGCCTGGGGGGGGGGATGGCGGGAGCACAGGCAAAAGGGGGAGCAAAAGAAACGTAAGGAGGAAAACAACGGGGACGTAAATGAAAGGATGCGACAAAAGGTCACGGCAGACAGGAGGGGTCGGATAGAGCGAGAGGAAACAAGTGGCAACAGCACCACAGCAAGTAGGAAAGAAATCAAACGGAGGGAAGCGTGGGAAAAAGCAAACAAGCATGTAGAGGACAAAGGGCAAAGCAAAGCGAGGGATGGGGAATAAGGAAGACAGAGAAAAGAGCAATACTGTGATTGTGTGTTGGCACTTCAAACAAACAAGCAGCACGTGTAGAGCAACACATTCCTGAGTGTCTGAAGGCCAACAGCTGGGGGCAGCTCCCTTTAACAAATGCTGGCAGAAACTCTGCTTCTTATCAACAACTGCAGCGACTCGTCATAATGACTCTTAATAAATATTCTTTGCAACAATTCAGTGTGTTCCTCACTGCGCTCTCAGACAATCTAAAAAGACAGTTGCAGCTGTTAAAAAAGGTACAAGAGCAGAACTCAACCTTTAAAGAGCAAAAGGTTACAACACATTCCACACACCTGGCAGCCTTACCATTACCTCGGAGGGAGACTGTGAGCCAGATGTGACAGCCAGAAACGGAGTTTCTTTAAAGCAGGAGTAGCATTGGCTGTTTCTGTTATAGCTGCTTTAAAAATCTATTTACTGAGAGGCCTTGAATGATGGTCTAATACACTTCAAGTGCTTCTTCTGATGAGTGTTTCATGAGGATGAAAATGAGATACTAATACAGAACTTTGATAAATAAGAAAGTATTAGTAACTCAATTTACATGTTGCACAAAAAGTGGCCATTCTCTAAATGCAATATTTTCTCATGTGTTATGTTATCAGGTTAAAGTCACATCTGACCCATTCAAAATATCCTCATTCCAAAACGCATTCACACTGGGAAAGGTCTCGACTCTCACCAAGTCAGAGACGATAAATCTACTAATTCTAATGCTATAAGTCAGTAACACAACAATGATCACACACACACACACACAGACTCAACAGAACTACTCGCATCTACTGCATGATGGGCATGAATGAGTGAAGTGGTGGTGAGACACTAGGGGGCGTAGCTGAGGCTTTGTGAGCAGCTGCGGAACATCTAAGGTCAACTACTGAAAGGGGAGGAAGATGGACAGAACCAACGGGAAGCCTGGGTGTACTCTACGGCAGCACGACCTCACCGATCACACTGGGGTCACGCAGGGGTCAAAGGCCAAAAAGGCCAAGTGTCAATGAGCGTGAGAATTAGAAACACAGCCACTTGATTTTAGAATTAGAGCACTTTAATCTCTTCAGAAAGGCAATCCCTCCCAGTCCAAACCAAAGCAGATTAAGAGCAAACAGCAGTGTGGTGCAGGTTCAACAGGTTTGCCACCTAAAACTCCATTTGTTTGTGGGGGGTAATCCTGAATACCACATCAGATTAAAAACAGGATTAAGAGAAGGAGAAATTGAATGGGAAAGAATTAACAAAAGCCTGCACAAGTGCTTTATTTATTGAATTTTGGGGTTTACTTGATCTGAGCGTGATGGGTGAAGCCGAGTGACTACTGTGCTGTGCAGAAGAAAGGGAGTGCAGGGCTGGGTAACACTTGGCTGGACCCCTCCTCATTCAAAACAGATGCCATAAAGCAGCCATGACCTGGACATCTAATATTTGAAATAAGAGTATGAGAATTGATGATGATTGTTATTCAAGTTCTTTCGCCATGAAGCAGAAACAGCGAACTTACAATAAAGTCAAGGTGTGTAAAGAACTGCTTTTCTCTGGGGAGTGTTTTTTGTGTATGTTGCTGGCTTCTTTAGACACCTGCATCCACACACACACACACACACACACACACACACACACACACACAATGTGGAAGGTGGAGTTAAGCTAAGTGTTACCCATCAGTATGTAGAGTGCATGCGCGTGTGTTGACCTGCAGCTATGTCTGTGTGTACATTACGATTATGTGCTTGAGTGCCTATGTGTGCACTCAGTCAAAAAGGGAGGGGAGGGAGGCGGTAGGTGTAAGTTGCTCTATCTGGTCTCTCACCTGCTGTGGTGCACTGCTCAGGCCTCCCTGCCTGGAGGTTAGCTCAGCTGGAATTGGTAGACTCCATGCCTCCTCAATAAGAGGGAGCATTTTACTTTTACCCTGTAGGCTACTGAGCTGGGGGTTACTCAACTGAGCCTAGGGGAATGGAAAACGACGTGAAAAAACAAAAAAAATAAAACACAAGGCTTTTTTTTGTTGTTGTTGAAAAAAAACCCCGATGACCTCAAAACAAGGAAATGATCAGCAATGGTAAAAAGGTAGAGGTTATAACATAAGTGAAGCTCAGCTGGAAACTGATAGTGCCGTCTTGGCTTGCTAATATTCCTACAAGCACACAATGAGGTATTACTACTTGAATGACATTCAGCAACAGTAATCCCAAACACAGTCACAATTCCATTAAAACAAGCCGCTGAGCTTGTCTTAATGCCATGAATTTATGCTAACATAACTGGTGGAAATGTAACAGTCCTTCATGCATATGTAAAGGAAAATGACTCTGCTTGGACAAAAATATAGATGAATAAATTAACACATGAGATATGGGGATTGTCAGAACCCCAGTTGTTGAATCTATGGAAGCCGGCTGTCATTAGCTTCATAATCAGGAGAAATAATCCTGAAGTAAGGACAATGAATTATTCCTCAAGGGTGCTACTGTGTTAATTTGTCCTCTTTCCCCGTTAAATGACAACACTGCACATCAGCCAGGCACGAGTGTGGGTCTCGAAAGAAAGGGAGGTGTCGAACTGGGTAAAGATTTAACGTCAGAGACCCCTGGATTTGATTCTACTCTGGACATTGGGGTCAGTTTCTCAGTTTCCCCCTGTAGGGTTTTAGGTGCTCTCGGTTCAGAAGTTTCCTTTGTGCCTGATAGGAAACTCCTAATCACATCCTGGTGGGATGATATTTAGACCTAGTCAACACAGTTGTATGTACAGGGATGCTAACAAAGAAGCAAAAGGCAGGAGAGGGTTATGATGGTAGTGCAGAGGAAACCGTGAGAAACGCCATGCTTTGCTCCCCATACTAGTGGAAGGGAATTTAAACTTTAGCAGGGTTCAGAAAAAGAAGAGCCAGCCATCAGATAGGACTGCTCAGGTCAGTGAAACTTTCCCAGTGGTTCTCAGCATCCGTTTGAGAGGTTAACTACATCAGGAAAGGTTAGAGGTCAGAGTTCTGTTTGTTCTTTGTCTACATTTCGTGGCAGTCGCTGCATGTCCTCTGCCCACAATACATGCAAGACGCAGGAAACTGGTTCCTGTGAGTGAACCCCGGAGCAGCATGATCAAATCAATTAGGATGTCCCAAACTGATCCAGATTTTTTGTTGATGGATCTGTATCTGCTCTAAAAATCCTGAAACATCTCTAAACCTTTGGGCCAGCTGTCAAATACAACCAGTTGAGCTCTGTTACAACACTGAGTGACCCGCAGAGCGCAAAAAATAAAGAAACAGCAGCCAGCCATCTCAATTAATATGTGACAGTCTGTGTCAGTGCGCATTTAAAGCAGAGCAGCGTCGAGAACCACTGACGGTGCTAGATATTATAGGAAAGCATGCAGAACTAAACACCTGTAAAACATTTAAACTGCTTCACTGACTTGGCTTAAGAAAGACATCATGAGGACACCCCTCCTTCACATGAATAACATCCACGCTGGCAGTGTGTCTGCATGTTGTTACATTCTCTCATTATCAAATTAAAGCTGAACTCAAACAGCCACGGCGCCTCCTGCTTTAAACTCCTCTCTCCACCCACCTGCAGACATTTGATGCGGTGGGTAAGCGCGGTGGGGTTGGTGCAGCCCTTGCTGCGCGTGGCGTTGATGTAGCACTTGATGGCGTCGTGCGGCTGGTTGCAGGACTCGTACAGCGTGCCCAGATCCATCCAGGCCGCGGCGTGGCTGTGGTCCAGCTGCACGGCGCAGATGTAGGCCTGTAGAGCGTCCATGGGCTGGTTCTGCTGCTGGTACAACACCCTGGGGGGGAGGAGGGGTCAGGGGAGAGGAAGACAAAAGTACAGAGAGAGGGAGCGATGAAGAGGGGGCAGGGGTGAAAATGAGAACGATTTGATGATGAGGATAGAGAAGAACAAATAGTTTCAAAGGAAATGGAAATGGAAGGGATAATGAAGTGGATGAATCAAGGGTTAAATTGGGAAGTGAAGGTAGGATGGACGGATAGGTTAGGAAAACAATTGAAAAGAAAAGGTGAGAACACAGGCCGCTCCACAACATCCATTCAGAAGCCTACAGGTCACAGCAGTGGCTTGCATGCAGGTCTTTCTACAGTCTTCAGTACAGAAACGTACACTGAGAAGGGAATGTAACTGCAGCCTTCACTGAACAGATTGACCCTTACCCTATAGAGCACCAGGTATCTGCACTGGCCTCTGATTTGTCTATGGATTGCCGATAGGAGATGAAGGCGTCCTGGACCTTCCCAATACTAGAGTAGCACCTGCAGGAGACACAGGCTGTAAGGGTTGTGCTACAGACACGGAAAACAGCTTCACAAATGATGTCATAACTCATACGGAGAGCTTCTTTCTACACACTTTCTTCAATTGGACTTTTCCAGACTGCATGCAGCATAAAGGGGTTTTTAAGAACACTGATCTCAATTTCAGCCAGGCTAACATTAAACATTAGAAATACTTTGACATTGTGCCTGCATTAAAATGAGTAAAACCATTCCAATGTATGTGTTTGACATTGGGGGATCTCTGCATAACTAAATAAAGCTTGCATCCCAGCTTTCCTTTGATGGTTTCCTGTTACTACCATTGGAACAGAAGGCTTAACAGCCTCTTCATCCCCAGCATGGATGAAATAATAGTAAAAATAAGAAGTGCAGATGCAGCAGGTTGTCAGAGTTGTGGTGCACCTGCAAAGTGTTGCTGAATTAAAAAGAATTTTACTCAAGTCACGCCACATTTGCTCACAAATGTGTGTTAAGAAACCGTGCCAGTGTTTACAGAGAACAATTCTAACCAGCTGGCATACTCAGAGGATCAAGCATGGATCAAGGATTACATTGCTTCTCCCGATCAATTAAAAGAGGCTTTGATTGATCCTTACACCAGCAGATTGGCTCAGGGTATTAGTGTTTAATGTTATAACTTCAGAAAAAAGGAATACATCATATCTGTAAATGACAGGTTGTAATAGCAAAAGAGCTGAGCAGGACCATGTAAACTGGTAAACTGTCAACTTTCCCCAGTTACTTAATGACACATGATGAAATAATGTGTCATTATTTCACATTATGACACATTATATAGGACCAATATATGGAGCGAGTCACTCCTACATGACATACTTAACCAGGTTTTCATGACCATACCTTCCCTGTTCATATCTGGCTTATTTCACAAGTATTACTTTTGCAAACTCTGTGTCAGAGTCCTGTCTCTTTCAAAATTCGACCTTTGTGGTTTTACCATTATATTCAAACAAAGCTTAATTACATCATCTTCTGATGTTGTGCGTGGGCATACAACGTACCTGCCAAGGAAGTACCAGGACTGTCCAGAGTTGGGGTCAGCCTCCAGAGATTTCTGCAGACACTGGATGGCATAGCTGTCCCTGCCGGCTCTGTCCCCGAGCTGTTCCACCGTGTGATGCATCCAGCCTGCAAGATGTCATATTCATTCGTTTAGTTCGTCTCTCACACAAAGATGGATTTCAGTGCAGTTAACACCCACACAGCTACATGCTGAGAACCAGCTGATCAGTTTCACAGGAAAAGAAAGTTCCCCAAAAACATTCATAATGGATTTATATGGTTCCATAAAGACTGCAAGTCAAATAATGATTACATAGTACAGACTGCACTGTGCATTAATCAGTAAGCAAAAATAGTTATTTACAATGTTTTCATTGAATCAGCTGAATAAAACTTTTTTTTATTATATGTTATATGCCTCCCATACTAAAGTCAGCCTGTGAGCTGTCTTACCTAGCTGCTGCAGGGTAGTGGCCTTCACCTGTGCAGGAAGATCTTCCGTCTGCAGAAGGCTCTCATAGGCCTCCTTGGCAGCCCGGAATCTCTTCTGGATATGAGGAGTGGAGGAGCAGTGAGGGGGTCAGAGAAGGTCAAAGACAGCAATAGGGGAGGGAAGGGGGGGCAGGGGTAGTGAGAGGGTGATGAGTGGAGAGATACAATACACAAATCATAAAGCTGTTTGCAGAACACACTTGAATCCAGAACTTTAGCGAGGTCACCCCTATAGTCTGTCTCTCCACTGTGCAGCATAGCAGACACTAATGTTCTTGATAACCCCCCCCGCCTCCAAATTTAGTCACACTTTTGCATCCAAATATCTGCTGCTCGATGGCAACACGCAACCTGAGCCTGAGCCTCCCACTGCAGCTGCATGTTCTGACACAGCACTACTCCCAGAGCTGGAGCTACTGTACTTCTCTCCTGAAACCCACATAAAGGCAGAGAGAGACCACCAGCATACAAAAGAGGGGGAGACAGACTTTCTTGTTTCCGTGGCAACCCCGTCGATCGGCTAAGAGTAATCTCTTCCCCTCCCGCATGCCATCCACTAAAGCACCCTCCTGGATTTGTCAGCACTTGGTTCAAAATATAACAAAATGGGTCTTTCCCCGGCGCTCAGGTGCCCCGTGGTTTACAGTGCTAGCTGTAAGCCATCGCCTTAGTATCGGACACCCAATCAGCATGCAGCACTTATTTGCACAATTACAAATGACAGAAAGCAAACAAATGTGTTGTGTCCTTGGCAGGAAACACAACTGAAGCACAGGTTAAATAAAAGAGCGAGCACTTACCTGAATCTCATACAAATGAGCAATGTGGAACTGAACTGTGAAAGGAAGGAGAGGAAACGTTGGGTAAAGGTTATCTAGCTTTTTAGATATTTTCCACCCCTTCCCTTCTGAGAGTTAGTCCTCCCAATAGTCTTTTCAAGTCTTTGGAACGCAGTGCTGCGTTGTCAATAAATAGGTGTCAGAAACCCAAGGTTGCCTGCCTGTACCAAGTGTAACAGACCAGATAGGTAGCTGTGCTCCTGGCGGCACCTTCCTTTGTCTGGAGCGCTGCAGTGTCTGATCTAAGCTGCCTGAGTGACTCTCAGCAGATGGAGGGAGGGAGGGAGAGAGAGGGAGAGAGAGGGGGGGAAGAAAGACGGGGGCTGCCCTTGCTATGTGTGTGTATGTGTGAGTAAGAACAGGAATGAGGGGGACACAATGAGGCAAAAGGCACACAGCGAGACGCTGGGCAAAAATGGATATTGCTGTCGCCAAGGTAACAGGTACCGGGGCGGAAGAGATGAGATGGCAGCGGCATATCAAATAATGCCAGTACTCTACGCAGACTGCACCCCAGCAGCTGAACATGATCCACTACAAGATGCGGCCAGGGTCGTCTCCACGATCAACTGCTGTGAGTGACCAGTCTAACGACGGCTCTTCTTGTTGTATCACAGTAATTAATGTAATGTAATGTGTATAAAAGGGAAAAGTACATTTTAACAACAGCATTTCTATATTAAGGCCCAAATCATTAAGCATTTGTTATATTTTCTGTATGTTCAACAACGTAAGTCTGTATTGTGTTAAAAACGTAACAAAGGAACGATTGTAAAAGAAGCACTTGATATAAGTGATTCATTAAGAAGAAGTACATAAATGAGCATGTAAAATAAATAAGAAAGGTGCTTACTTTCAGCTTTGGACAAAGTGCAGGGGTTGGAGTCAATCAAAGCCAGCTGAAAATGCTGAGAGAACAGAGAGATCAGTAAAAGCACACTCAGAATACCCAATGTCCTTTGCAGAAGCACAGCAATGCCTCCATGCATACTGCTGCTTTATTTATCACTAGTCCCCAGGGGCCATTCAGTGGCAATGTCACAGTGGGGGCCTACCTTTAGGCTTGACTCGTAGTCTGTGTTGACCTTGAACATGAGACCCAGGCGTAGGTGGATCTCCTTGGCCCGGGAGAACCCCGGGTCAATGTACAACACCTCCTGGAATGCTTTGATCGCCCTGTGGGACGGATGGAGGATGACGAAGAGAAGGAGGGAATAAAAACACATGCAAAGAAGACATATGAGACTAGGTGCTGGACCAGGTATGGTCTACATGGACTAATGGACTACAACTTTCTTTTTTATGTGTTCAGGAGCCAACAGGTGTGAGCACAACCCAAGATGCGGCACATTCTGCTGGCCAGACAGTCAAGTCACGCTGCGTGTGTGCCATCCTGGACTGAATACTAAACGCGTTCCTTCCACAGTGGCTGAGAAAGCACCCCGTTTGTTATTAGCTTGTTTTTCTGTGCTCGCCTCACAATCAGACGGCAGCTCAATCAACTCGCGCCGCAGCAGAGGGCTAGCAACACGCGCTATCGAGGAGGTGCGCTGCAGAACAGTCTGTTTGCTGATGCTTGCGTCTTGACGCCTTTCATCTGTCCTGAGGTTTAAAGCTGGCTGATTCTTACTGGTAATTCAGCCAGAACTGAGTCCTCTCTGGATGTGGCGTTACCATGGAAACAACATAGGGACATCGGCTGGTAGCAACAAACTAATAAACATGCACAGCCTACAAACTGGGCTTTGTAATCCTGGTCTCACATTCACAGATAAGAAGTCTTTCTGCCGGTCCGTTCAGGAGTGCATGTCTTGTTTAAAGGGTGTTCAGCTGCATCACAGATGTCTCAGTGGCTCTCATCCAGCTCCTTTTTAAAAATCTAAGTCTGTCCACACAAACAAACAAGATGCTGTACATAACATGTTAATTAGTAAGCTTTAGAGGTGGATTTTGTTATATTTTGACGGATCCAGACTAGCTGTTCCCAGTCTTTATGCTAAGCTAAGCTAGGCTAAGCTAATCTGCAACCAACTCCAACAGCTACATATTTCAAGTTGAAGAAAAAGCCCACGTTACAAATGTCAAACGATTCCTTTAACACCAGAGTGTTTGTACTGTACTGTGTACAGTTTGTCTTTACAAAAATCAAGCGTGGATGGATTTCAGTGCTTTAATAAGAGTCACATGCATGGTTTTGTCCACCCTTAATTACAACTGGCTCATTAGTGCGTACGGTTTCATGCAAATGATACAAAAGACAGCTGGTACTCACCACTGAAAGGCATTATAGTGGAAGTAGACCATTCCCAGGCCATACAGAAAGGCAGCATTCTGGGTGGGATGGAGAGAGGCGAGAGGTCATTAAGACAATTACCAGTGCACCCACATAAAGAACATGTGCACTAAACATTTATGTGATGCAGACCGCTGCAAAAACACAACAAAAAAAGAGCAACAAAGAAACTGATTTGACAGTTTTAACAAATCTGACTGAATGAACTCACAATGTAATCGAATGTCTGACACTGTATGAACCCTTGTAAACAAAAGCCAAGGATATTTACATAACCCTGTAGATGCAGTTCAGTGATTGGGAAAACCAATACCTAGCAATCAGTATCACCGCAAAGTGTCACATAAACAGAGCAGAAGTTCAAAATGACTCTGACACGAAACCTGAAACCACATCTCACGCCGGCATCTAACCCAACTGAGACCATACACACTTCCTGTGTATGAGTGAGTGAATGTGTAGGAAAGAAAGCAAGTGTGTGTGTGTGTGTGTGTGTGTGTGTGTGTCTTACCTTCCAGTAGTCTGACTGTAAACTGTAGTACCTCTGGTATGCAGATAATGCTGTAATTAAAGCAGAGGACAGCTGAGAGTTGATCTCTGTCACCACTGAGGAAGAAAACCTGAGTCAGCATTTGCCTCAAGCCAGAATGGAGCCAACTGCATATCTGCAGATGCTGCGTAACCATGGAAACCAGCTAAAACAGCTGTCTTTTAGTCCTTGAAGTTGTAATCCAATTTGAAACTTTGTAAAGATGAGATGGATGAAGGGTTGGTTTTAGGGCGTGGATCATTATTTAGTGAGATTTAGATGCGCAGAAGTAAATTCAAAGTCAATGGAAGGTCCTCAAAAGTGTTTGGCAAACCCCAGATGTGGATCAAACAATCATTAACAAAGCCTCCCTGAACAAAACAATGTGAGGAAAGCATGAATCTGGAAACGGCTGGAGTGCAGGTGAGGAGGAGAGCTGACTCACCTTTCGGGTAATCCTCCAAGAGGAGGTTGAAGTGGCCCAGCTGGCAGAACAACTCAGGCTCCACTTTGCCCTCGGCCTTAAGGATGAGCGAGTCGTAGCAGCGAACAGCCTGCAGGGGTGGGGGGTGGGGGGGGACAAAAACAACAAATTGGCTGAACTGTGTGTCTGAGAGAGGTCGGGAAAAGCATGTAATCATCCATGTGTGTATTATGCTAAGAGCAGAAACATGGGGGGAAGAGCGAGAGAGAGAGAGAGAAAATCCTAGAGAGTGTCGCACAGAACTTTTCAAAGTCACTGCACGGCTGACGTCAGCTCCCTAATTCTGGCCGAGTGGACTTACATGCTTTTCAGCAGATAAATATCAGCCCTAGACTCATTTACTGGAATGAAGTTTGCTGTAGATAAGGACTTGTGCTTAAGGCCTTTTCACACTTCCAATCCAGATCTTATATACGTCCTGATAAAAGATCGAAAAGTAGCTCGATTCACAAGATCTATGGAGATAAAGGGCCATAACAATGTTTTTTGAATGTGTTTTAGCAGCTTACTAAACAACAGTAGGCTTGAAGAGGTGGGCGGTATTACCCGTGTATATGTACGTACATTTAAACCCATTTTCTGACGATCCTAGTGTATTCACCGAGCCTCTTTGCAGGCATGCAACACCATTTATTGCTAATGACGCAGCCAACGTTACAGCTGCGACATTTTGTCCTGTGCATTTGACTAGTTTGCTCTTTGGCAGACCATTAGAAAGGAAGCAGTGTCGGTCTGGCACGGCCTACAAATATCTCCAGACGTAAGGGGACATGCTTGTGTGGTACAGACCCCAGCAGAAACACCACATCATCATTTTTATATTTATTTTTTCCAGTGAAAATAAACCATTCCCACTAAAATCATGACTCGTATTGCAATTGTACAGACACTGGGGGAGGGCCAGGGCAGATGACTGACAGCACGGGTTAGGAGGGAAACAGCCCATAGTTGAACTGCTTATTGGTAACGTTGTAATACTTCTAGTCAATGACTTGCTTGTTCTTCTCTGATTAGAGTCTGCAACATGTAGACGAGGGGTGCCCACCGCCCATCTACCCGTCCAATGAGCAATCAGTATGTTACAGCATGTAGAGACAAACACAAAGACACAAACAAACGCAGGGAGAACAATTCACCTGCGAGTTGCTGCGGAATGAGAAAAGATTTCCACGGGACGCGACAAAGCACTAATTATCTTTAAAATATATATATAAAATTACTATTATACACCTATGATCCCCCCCAAAAAATAGAGATACCAGGGGTACAACACCACCACACGTGTTCAGGGTAAACCAAGGTGGAAAGCCCAAATGTGAATGGATAAGTTATTTCGGTCTGAATGACCAGAGCAGCGCTGACATAGCACTTCAGCCACTGCTTGTGCCACTTTTTCCACACTTACAGGTAAGTGCAAGAGGTCCTTTTGTGTCAACCTGTGCAATTTTCCCCACAAAACAAATTCACAGGTGGATCTCAAACATTTTAAGCAGCATGCAGAAACTAATGATTGTGAGTGAGAAGGAGAATGTAATTCACTTTTTTGAAATTGGCAGCAATATCATACTAAACATGTGGAGACAGACACCTCTAATATTACCTGGCATTTGCGGAGCATAGCTTAAATGGTTGTTGTTCTTGGTCCTAAAGGCTGCCTACCTAGATAAACAGATGCATGAAGTCAAATGTCCTACAGTGGAAGAAGTCAAGTGTCCCTCAACACCTTTAGTTTTATCTCACCATCCCAGTGTTTTAGCATCATTATCAACCACACATTCACATACTGTGAGTAACCTCTGCTCAGCTGTATGAGTTAGATCTCCTAGCAAACACTGTGTCACATAAGACAAGAGGCACATCCTTTTAGACAGAAACAACTGATGTAAACACTGTTATCAGCAATTACACTTTCTAATACCAGATGAGAACTAGAGTTAACACCAAGTAATAGGCTACATTATGCAAGAATCCAAGTACAGTGAGGTGATATAACCATGCATACTGTCAGATAATATTCATGTCTCTATAGTCAGGTATCATACCACACTGTGTACACCATGGTATACAGTATCCATTCATATCTGTGGGTGTATGGAGCCATTGTAGACAACCAATAAGCAGAAATACATGTGACCACCGCTTTATGTCCATTTGGGATTTTTGCACAATATTCGATGATGTATCTTTATTTTGTCAGACAATCGGGAAAAGTGGCCGTGTTGTAGTTGAACTATTGACCTGCAGACATCATTCAGATAAGTGCAAGACGATGAGAAAAGCCACAACACAGAAACACAAGCGTCTGTTAAAATACAGATGTTTGTAGATGCTGCTATTAACCCAACGTTTTAAATCACTGGAAACACAACAGGATCTACAACAGACGATCACGCATCATGTAACAGTGCATGATGTGGCATGTATGTGGATGCATCATGCGTGGCCTGACTGAATTCAACATGGGACCTTGCTGTGAGGCAACAGTACATAACAGTGAGTCTCCACAGGTCAAATGAAGTGACTGGAGTGCAGACTTGGTCAGAACTGGTTTGCTGCTCAACGTCCAAACGTGGCACCTAAATCATCTTGCAGCTTTCCATCCATCTATCCTGTGTGCATGCTAGGGAGTCAAACAGTATGTTAAATGGCTGACTTTATTCAATCCTGTGGGAAAAACTGTCCTCTGCAAATGACCTCTCTACTTTTCGTAGTAGAGGTCGGCTACAGTGAGTCAAGGGCAATGCATTAGCCTAATCCCTAACGTTTGTGTCGTTTGCATGGACTCCCTGACTTGGAGGAAACATGTGCAGACACAGAGCGAACATCCAAACTTCAGTCAAAATGGCACCAGTCAGCCCATCATCAGGATTAAACCCCAAAACCCTCCTTGCTACAAAAAAAACACCTTGTATTGCAAAAGGAAAAAAAAGGATGACGTGAAAGTTAGCACTAGTACAGATATCGTCACACACAGAAAATAAAAATACACTCAAGCTCAAAGCTTGGATTCAGTCTAGTTATTCTAAGTTAGGTGGTAATGATACAGTGACCAAGTTCTGCCAGACATGTTGAACCCACAGTTATCTGCATGTAGAGCAACAGTGCAGCGACGCGGCCATTGCAAAGTGCCAGATAGGGTAGTCACTCAAAACTAATACGCTATGAGCAGAAATCAAGTATTAAACACATCAAATCCTGACATTTTTACACGAACGATGCAACAAAACCAGGCTGTTCATGTGGACCGAGCGTTCTGATTCAAATACAGAATATCTGACACTCTAGTTGGACGTAGATGAGGGGAGTTGTTCGTGAGGCTACATTCTGGTTAATTTGTTCGTTTTCATAAGTCATTCTGAGGTGTGAGCACAAGAAAACTATTTAGATCCAATGTGTCTAAAGACAATCTTAAGACAAGCAGAAAGCCTTTACTGAAGCCACATGAAGCCAACAACGAATGGTTTCTTTGCCTCTGGAAAAACACACAAAGCAAACATTCCATACCAACATAGTTCACCTCAGCTTTATTTCCATGTTTCATTCTGTGCTCTGTATCATTGGATGGTCTAGTATCAGCTCTATAGCCATGCTATTTTCTGTAGTGTCTGCTGCTCACGGTGGATCCAACATATTCAGACATTACTTCTCAGCTGTTTTCATCTGGTCAACATGAACTTGACTGTTTTCACATTTTGCCAGTGCTTGATTTGTTTTGTAAGATAAGGGCTTGCTCTGATGATCAATGCAGATCAGATCTGTGCATCTCCAAAAAAAAGCCCTTACAGGATGCGTAGGCTTGGTATTAAGTGGTGTATAAACAGAGGACCTAGGCATGCATGGACTGATGTCATGATGATGGGAAAAGACTTGGTCACACGCTCGGCCTACTTCCAGAGTCCATCCATATGCTTTTACTGAATCAGAGCTAAAAAATCTCAGTCTTTTCATTTGCCTGATGATATCAGCCATGTTAGCTACCTGACACATTGTACTGGGGTTGCTGGCAGACTGCAATTCTTTAGACATGAAGACACATGAGAATGTGAGTTAGGTGGATGGGGTAAGTCCTCATAGGACCTGTGTGTATTCATGCCAGGGTGTACAAGAGTAGGACTGTAACAGGAAAGTCTGGCAACACACGCTGACTATGGAGCAAGATCTGGCTAATGACAATTTCAAATGTTACTGCCGCCATAGCTATTAGCCACAAATCCAATGCATAAGGCACAAAGTAACCAGTGTCTACACTGACATGCAAATGTTTTTAATATGCAACAATTACACTAAACCAATTCCAATGGGTAAGTGCCATAACAGACCTTTTTGTATGACACGGTGGGGCAGGTGCACATGTTCTATGCTAGCATTACCAAACAAAGCATATTAAACACTTCAAAACTTAAATAAATGCATTTTGTTTGAAACTACTGCATCAGTACCATGTTTAAAATATCAGAGAGAAGTAACACGTGTTGTAGGCTTACTCTACCTTGAACACAGCTTGGTTCAAGCCAGATACATTGATTGCATTGCATGCTGTCCATATTCACCAGCAGCGGTGGTACACCTGGGCTTTCTGCTGCTTCTGTGCAGCTAATGCTAGATGAGCAGTTACACACTTCCTAGGTATCCCACACCACCTAGCGATGGTCCCTCAAACCAAGAGCTGTCAACAGCACCATCTTCTCTACATCATCCACGGTTCAAGATAAAGTCACAACACTGGGGCTTTGCTCTTTTGTTAGCCCCGCAGTGTGGTACATCCAGGTAGACTGTGCCTGTTTAACACTTAGCCGAGTCCGGGAGCACATGCAGGGCCAAACAGGGGCAATGAAAAGTGTAAACAAAGGACCCTGACACCACCTTGTTCGGTAAGAGGAACACACCTTTACAAAGGGCCAAGACCCGAGAGAAAACGTAAGACACACTTTAGCAACACACAAACGATTCGGTGCAATATCTTCATATCAAATTGGTTATATAGCTATCGGTGTCACTCCGCCGTGTCCCGCCATCTTGGACAGGCAGGCAGCCAGCCATTAACGTTACTTGTAACGTTTATCAACTCGTTCACACTGACTCCAAACGAAAAACGACCAAAACACGTCCTGAAGTACGTTCAGTAGAGCAGTGCAATGTGACAAAAACAACATTACAGAGCGTGGTCAAGACACTACATCAATGCAAATGCTGCGGGTACTAGCTAACCTTATCAAATAACGTCAACGGGCAAACTGTATTTGGTGCACCCTGAAGGCTACCGCGTGAACGTTACTTCTACCAGCGTTATAACTGTTGTAGCCAGACACGGATACATCTGTCTTTAAGGTTAGATGTGAGTCTAACACTTGCAGTGAACAATCTCACGATGACAAACTTGACTCATTAACGTGCCATGTTTCCATGAATCAATGTGCTACACAAAACCGTGACGACGTTGTGTTATTGGTGGTACAATTGCAAGTACACAAGGATACGCTGTGTGGAATAACGTTAGCTATCCAGCTAACAGGGAAGGGCGGTTGCCTAACACAAATGAACAGTGTGCTAACGATCACAAGTTAGTTGATTCAACAGAGCCATAGCTAGTTGGATACGAGTTATCTTGGCTAGCGACACAGCGTAGCCGCAGGTGCAGGATCGCTGTTCATCGGATGAGGGTAGCTTCTAGCAAGCTAGCTGAGTGGCTAAAAGAGGGGCTGCGGCTAGCTGGCCTTGGTCTTAGCGAGTGGGCCACTTGCATGCAGACTGGCATGCTACTTTGAGAGCAAATTCATTGCTGTGCATACTAGTAGGGAGGCAATGTCTCGTGGATCGGAGTGCTGCTTGGTTGTAAAACACATCCAGTTAGATTTGCTACCTTCATCAACAGGGCCTTCGTTCTGGCGCCATCTTCATGAAGCTTCTGAAATCCAAACAGTGAGCTGCAAGCAAGAAGACAACATAGGCGGCTCAGAATCACTTGCAGAGGGGCTCAGACACATTTTCGACATGCAAGGACAGAAAACAATTAAAATTCAAACTGTGCGTCTGTGTGAGTGCACGGGGTTACTATTCCGACCTGTCGATCCCGACCAAACTGTCCCTCTCCTGGGCTGTCAGTGTCGGAAAGTCCTCTGTTTCACTCGCTTTTCCCGCCGCCATTTTCTTTCCCTCATCACCACCAGAAGAAGCCGAGCCGAGACTCCGAGCAGCAGCGCAGGCAGCAACGGCGAGAGACACACCGCACGATTGCATGGAAAATCGCGACGCGGGGACAAACGGTTTGCTCCGCCGAATCAAAAAAGAAAAACTGAAGAAAACAAAATGATCAAAAACTTTTTTCCAGGATGAAAAGATGCGATTCGATATAGTAAATCCTTTCGGGGGGACAGATGCGCTCTCCGGGTAGCTCCTCAAACGTCACATTTTTCATCACAAAGTGATATTGTGCCGCTATTTGAATGCGAATAACTGAATACAATATCCAAGATGTGAGTATTTCACAATAAAATGCGTTTCGGCCGCGAAGATAAAGTTGTTATAATTGTGTCACCCAAGCGAACCCACGCGCCGCTCTAGTCACGCCCTCTCCCCCCTCTTCAGCCAATAGGAGCGCCCGCATTCCGCCATATGACTTCCTTGCTATATCATTCTTTTATCTCAAATATTCATATTCTCCCTGCAAACGACTGTATCTTTTATACCACGATTATTCGGGAAGCATATTCAAAATATTAGTCATCTGAGCGTGTCTTGTCACCCGTGTGCATTAAAGTGAGAGCGCTTTGTTTGCCTGACAGATAATATAACAAATATAATCTCGTATTCAGTAATATGTATTGACACTTGACGTTTTCCCTCATAGACTGGTTAAATGATGACTGCAATGCATCATTCGTCCTCAGCTTTTCACACCTCTCAACGTCTCTTTGCACTTTCCAGTCCCGTTATAAGTCTATGATATTTTCCTCATACGAAGAAAAAGTTGCAGCATTTAAGCAACAACGTTGCTAAATTGCTGAGCCTAATCAAGCGAGATGAAAGCATTTTAACTGACGTGGCAAAAGCATCATACTGTGGGCGTGGCTCAGTATTGTCAACATCCTGGTGACATAACTAGTTTCTCCAAAATGGCGACGGTGGACCATAGAGAAGGTTAGTGATTTTGTTTGTTAGATTAACGGGGTATTACCCTAGTTAATATCGCAAGTTATAACCTTCTCCACCAACGACAATGCAGCTGGAATGTCGCCTTGACCTCTCAGCTGATAAGAATCCGAAAAGGACTTCTAGTCTGCACGACATCGGACTGGGAGCCATTTGACTCTCGCCAGCTAATATTATCCTCCCCAGTCATTTACATTGAATCAACAAGCAGCCCCCAGAGCAGCTGGACTGCCCCTGCTCTTAGCGGAGTAGATCTGAAGGAACACTTTGAACAGTCAGACTCAGGGCGCTGTCTGTAACAGGGATTTGAAACACCTCCATAGTGTGTGTTTGGAATAGAGACGAGGTGAATTCTTCTGAGGCTTGCTGGTAGGACTCCTAACCTCCCCCTGGTCTTTTAGCAGGTCCGGATGACCCAGAGAGTGAAGAGGAGGTTTATGAGGTGGTGGACCTGACAGAATATGCCCGGAGGCACCAGTGGTGGAGCAGGGTGTTTGGGAACAACTCCGGCCCGATTGCTGAGAAGTATTCCGTGGCCACTCAGATCATGATGGGAGGGGTGACTGGATGGTAAGGCACGAGGATCTATCTGCTCGTGGGTCACATCTGTACCAAAAGAGACTCAAATACTTGCTCAGCTCTTTGACAAAAACATCTGACAGCCAGAAGGTGACTGCACACGTGTAGTGAACTCTTCCTCTCACCACATACAGGTGTGCCGGTTACCTCTTCCAGAGAGTTGGGAAGATAGCTGCTACTGCTGTTGGAGGAGGGTTCCTTCTTTTACAGGTGAGTACCATAACACTGTAATTCCATATTTACTACATCTACACCGTCTGCTCAGCTGGTCTCCCCTCTGCAGCAGACAGGCCGTAGATGGACGCAGGCCATCTGACCATGGCAATATTGATTTCTGCACCCAGAAAGAACCCTTTTTTCTTCAGTCCCAGACTTCACCTGTTGTCTGAGATGAGCATTTATGTTGGTTCATTCTCCACCTTTTCATCAAGGTCAAGGAAAACATCTTTTTACCCGAATACTTGTTTTTATTGATGCATTTTGAATTTGGCAGGTGCACATTTTGACCTGCAGAGCTGCAACTCAGCCACAACCTTTTCAAAGTTGGATATTAGCACCAGGATCGCCTGCGTCTTTTAGGGGAATCTAAATAGTTATTTTATTTAGTGAAATGAATGTGTTTGTCTGCCAGGTCCACAGGGCCTCAATAAAACAGATTATGTCTCAGTAGAAGACATCATAAACTGCCAGATGATGATGCAACATAACAGAAAAGAATCTGTTGATAAGACCAGAGTCAGAGTCAGTGGCCCAGCAGAGTGCAGCAACAGGTTCCTTATTAGTGCAAGCATGTGCCAGCATGTCATGTGAGAGGGCAAGTGTTAACAGGGGATTTACAAAAGATGATCATGCTTCAAGGTGGAAACCAAAACAAACGCAGTATAACATTGCATCATTAAAGATTTTCAAACGATCTGCACTTAATCAGGTCCAATAATTAACATGCATTTTTTTCCACAGATTGCAAATCACAGTGGCTACGTGCAGGTGGACTGGAAGAAGGTGGAGAAGGATGTAAACAAAGCAAAGAAGCACCTGAAGAAGAAGGCCAACAAAGCAGCCCCTGAAATCAACACATTCATTGAGGAGGTAAAGGTACCTGGAACACAGCTACAACTGGTATTGTATACTTTGTGTACTGAAGAAGGCCTTCAGCAGCACGCTGACATGTCATTTATTAGATCTAATTGAATGTCTTTTTTCTTCATGTGCAAACCAGCAATGCCCTCTAGTGTACTGTTAGCCACACTGCAGCAACTAGCTGTGGCGGTTCTGAGAGCAGTGTGGATGTTTTGTGGCATGTCCATTGTCAGTATATACATCTTTAGGTTAGGCTGCTCTTCCACAGTTTACACCTGCTTTTGACCTTGTATCGACTCATTCCCCATCCTTCTTCTCCTCCACAGGCCACAGACTTTATAAAAAGGAACATCGTCCTCTCCAGCGGCTTTGTCGGTGGCTTCTTCCTGGGTCTGGCCTCCTAGAGCGGCTGCAGCCTCCACTTGCTGTGAATCCCTGTCCTCCCCATGGTTTACCTCTGGGCCCCACATGTGCATTGACTCACCTTTTAACGAACTGAAGGGGGGGTTATGTTGAACATTGAAGCATGATCTGTTGTGACCGTGGTATTAACTGTGTAACACTGTTCTGCTCCTCCTGTTTTAAATCAGTCCTCGCCATTTGTTTTTGTTTTGGCAGGACTGAATGCACATTCTGGTGTGTGTGTGTGTGCGTGGTTCAGAATGAAACAGGGAGATGGATGTTACTGTGAAGACTTTGTTCTGTGGGACTCATGGTGGATGTTTTCCAGACTGCTGAATATGTCCAGCTGCCACAAACCGGTTCCTGGTTGCTCCTCCTTGGCTGATCTCGGATTGTTAGAAGAATGTGTGGGCGCCATTGTAAATATATAGCCGACCCCTTCTCAGCGCTGTACAGACCCACGCTAAAGACTAAATATTACATAAACACATAAGGCAGCAGTGGGACGTTAACACCATCCCCCAGTCTAGTGCCTGGGGGTATTTTTTATGTAGCTGTGAAGTTTGGCGAGTTTATGTGCCATTTAAGCATGTAAGCAAACAAGTTGCCACACTGGCTGGGGGTTTACGCCAAGTTATTTTCCACTCTGAGCAGGAGTTATTGTTATACAACACATATCTGTGAATCTCCTCTACTTTACACCGACAAGGAGTATTCAAATTCAGATCCTCTATTCCCATAATCCTCAGCTCCACAATGCCATTTAATGACAGGATGAGCATCTGCTGTACCCTAATTACCACCATCACAAGCTAAACACCAAGAGACACCAGTCCTGCCATCACGAGCAGTGATGGGGACTCCTCCGCCCTCTCCATTGTCCCGGTGTCGGTGTAGCAATAACAGCGATGCTGCAGTCGTGTCTCCACAGTAATTATGTAGAAAGGACATCTACACGTAAGAGTCCACTTATGTTGATCACACGTTGCTTATTTAGTTCTTTTGACTTTTTCTACCGGTGCAATATACAGTAATGTATCTTTATTTATCTCGTTACGTCTCCAACTCACATTTTGTATGTTCTTATTCCCCCTTTGTTTCTGTTTCATGTATCTGAGCTGTATGAATTTGGTTGGGAGTCTCTTAAAATAAAGTTGCTTTTGTTTTGAACAATACAAATGTTAAAAATGTCACTTTCTTTTCACACTGTTCACTGAACAATTCAATGATCATGGAATTAATCAATTGCAGCACTGAATGAATAAAAACCCACAATGATAATTAGAAGATACACATCTGTGAGATAATATCTTTGTCTGGCCAGTTAACTGTTGGAAGAAGAAATAAAACCACAAATAAGAGAAAGGACCCACACACACAAACATGGCCCACAGCATGCGCCTGGCAAACTTAAATCACCACACTGCATCCTTTTGTGCTTTATTTACAACTATAAGTGACAAAAAAGCTGGACAACAATATATATATACACAGTATTTACAAGTGGGTCCTAAACCAGCACAGCAGACACTGTAAACTAGGATCAATAGATTTCCTGAATGACGGTTGTGCTTTCACTGAAGAGAAGGTTGTAAAGGTAACTTCCCATTTCATGTTTGGAAATGAGATTTCAAATAAAAGTTTGGTTATTTATAATAAAAAGCAATCTGCAATACAAAGCTGCATCTTTTTAAATGAATGCTGCTGTTGCAATATTTCCTGACGTGAAGTCTGTTGCGTCACTCAGATGGGCATTTTAAGGAGGGCACACTCTGTCAGGAGCGAGAGGGTGGTGAGCATGTATCTGCTGTTGGAGATCTGAAATGACAGGAAACAAAGTTTACTACAACAAGGATGTTTTGCTGCGAGTGTGTTCAAAGTGCAGCTGTTCCTTGATGCTACCTTGATGGTGCCGCTGTACTTGGCTGAGCCCAGTGCCGTGGAGACCTGAGTCAGGCTTCCTGCTGACAGATCCAGCCTGAAGTGTCTGTAGAAGTGGCCCTTCAGCCCCTGCATGAACCTCGTCACCTCCTCAATATCAATACTGTTCTCCACCTCCACCCCTCCTTCACTCTGCTCCTGTGGATCCTTTCTCACACTGCTCCACAGCTCCCAGGCATCTTGGGGGTTAACGGTGTATGTGACCTGCAGTGGTGGCACAGCTGGAAGAGTCCAAATCATTTTGAGGTGCTGGATACTGGACTCGGTGTGGCAGTTAGTCCATAAAGCCACCAGCCACCGCAGGCTCGTATGGCTGATTTCCAGGGGGCCAAAGCAGCAGTCGAAGGTCTGCTCGAACCAGGATTCCACCAAAGCAGTGAGGCGCTCGGCCCCGCTGCTGCCGAAAAGCGGCAGGCAGACGAAGTCCTTCGGAAGTGAGCGCATGTATTCAGGGTTGCCGTTGATGCAGGTCAGCCAGCCGCTCCAAACTGACTTCTGCGGCTCGTCCTGCCTGGCAAACATAGGCTTTGAATGGATCTGTGGTGAAGAAGTCTGTTTTTAGTTGGGTTCAGCTGGGGAAACAGTCAAGCTTTGATGAAGATTCAGTTTACACTCAAATGTTGAGTTGATGCATCAGTGTGTTTTTCTTCTAATGTGAATAGGAACTATGTGTAGATTGAATGTTTCTCTTACCTGTATGAGGACAGTCTCTGCATCATCGCCCGCCTCCACCATCCCCTGCACCAGAGAGAAGGAGACCCTGAAGCTGCTCTGTGGTCCCTCCACATCCACCGCCAAGCCCTGCTGCTTCCCTGCTGCAATAAACGCTGAGAGCTGCCTGGAGTAGCTCTTCAGCTGCGTGTGTCTGAACTGATACAGTGGAGTAACGTACGACAGATGCCACTCCGTTTTCACCAGTAAAGCCAGCTGCTCCGGATTCACCTTGTCCTTTGATATGGGCAGGAGAGGGTAGAGAAGATGACCATTCTGTCTCTCTTCAGAACATGCTGCTCATGGTTATACGTGGAATGAGAAACATGGAGAACAATGACTTGGACGGACTCACAGAGAGATTGTGTGACTTCGGAGCCCGTCTGCTGGTGTTTAGCCTTCGTGCCGTCAGTGCTGGAGATAAACCGAGTCTTGAGGCAGCACCTAAGCAGCTGCGGTAGGACAGCCGGTAGCTCTTACTTTTGCTCCTCCTCTGAACGGCAACATTGATGAGGGGAGTCCCTGTGACACTGGAAATCATACACAGATCATCACATCAGTTTCCTCTGGTATTCATTATTCCAGTTAGTAATACAGCTAGCTTAAGACACTGGATTGCTCTTCATGGAATCAAATTGTGGTACAAATAATTAAGACTCCCTATGTGTAAAGATGTAGTAAAAATGTATATGAAACATGATATAGCTTTATTGCCACCTCTAAAATGCACATGGGGAATATTTGATACTCAAAAGATATATTTTGGGTGGAGCATTACCTAAAAATCAGTTAATCTCATTTGAATTAATGCTTATTATTCAAAGAAGCAGCAGCAAGTAACAAGTAAGCAAACCTCTGCTAAAACCTTCTTTTGTTCCAGGACTGTCTGTCTGTACTGTGCACTTTCGTGTTTAGTAATGGCATAACGTGAAATTTGAAAAGAAACATTAGCTAAAGCAGTACTTTGTCAATAGAACTGAATACAAAAGAGATTCAGTAAGTTACGCATTCGCTTCCATTTTTTTATTTCGGAGAAAGACCACTGTGAGAATAACAAAGAAACTATTTTAAAATGTGAAATTTCGATTGAGTACAGTGCTCACTTGTGTAAATGATAATTGCCGAATTAAAAAGTGGAAGCCAATAATACGTAAAATGTCTTCTAAAGCACTGTACAAGATTGGTACATTTCATAAAAAGTAAGACAACATTAAATTACTCGATTGTTGAATGTTATTTGGCGTAGTAGTCGCTTCATATGGACGAGTATCGGGGCTAGAGAAGCAGTAATACACTGCTGACAAAACTGTGCAGTTTGTGTTGTCTCAAAGGCAAATATACTGCAAGAACAGTATTTGTAACACGAAATAAATAGATTTTTACCTGGAATCATGTAGCTCCATGTCTGCCGTACCGACAAAAGCAGAATGAAACCGGAAACAAATTTGAACATCGCGCTTTCCCAGTAGTCTGTGCGGTTAGAATCAGCCAATCACATCAATCCAAACAGGAAGTGAGTTCATTTTTTCAAAATAACTTAAAATAAAAGGGAAAATGAGAGGAAAAAAGCGAGAGAAGGGACGGAAAAAGAACACCAATAATAAAGTCAGATTTTATGCAAAATAATTGTATTACGATTATTAAACCAAAAAGACACCACAAACAACAGTGTTTAATAAACAGCAAATATGTTCTATGGAAGAACAGCATTAGAAAGATAGGATAACGTTTCACCAGAAAGACTGATTCCAACTTGTTTTTATTTAAAAGCAAGTAAAGAGGAAATTAATGAATGAAGGAAATGTGTAAGATATGTAAGATTACATTCATGAAATGTGCAGATACATATCTATGATCATGTGTGTGTACGTGTATTACTTACATTATGTGAACTCACCTTCTAGGACAAAAACTGATTCCAACAAGATTAACAATAAATTTCAGAGTTAATAAGTGGTTTGTGGTTAAGGCTCAGTTCAGGGTTAGGTTTAGGTTCCAGTTCGGGTAGGTGTTTAGTGGTTATGGTTAAGGTTAGGTTAAGTTTTTTCGGAATTAACTTAAGTCAATGCAACGCCCTGATAAGTGACAAAAGCGAGTATGTGCATTTGTTTCACTAGCTGCCAGTTTCACATGCAACCACCAAAACCATTCCCCTCCCTGTTACCATGGAAACTGTGCTCTTTTCTTTTTTTTCTACTTGTCTTTTCTGTCTCTCCATTTTTACAATATGCTTTCCTCCAAATGTATTGTTTGTAGTCTTCCATTTGCCCGTACCCTATATTTCTGTGAGCCCCGTGCATGTGTCTGTGCATGCATATGTTTTGGAAGAATCTGTGCATTGAATGGGCGGCTGTTCAATAGCACATGCACTGCCTTACGTACAGTATGGTGACCACATCAACAGCCAATCGCATTATCAGTAGCTGCTGGTGGGCTTCAACCAATGGGGGAAGCTTGCAGATGATGCGCGAACAGAAGGGATGTAACGCCATGGAAACTGCAGAGGGTGCCATAGGAAAACAGCGGCCTCTAGCGGCACCACATGCCTTTGTTTATCCCTGTCTGCATGGATGCGTTCTCCTTTCTGCTTGAGAGAACTTCTATTGCCTTGTGATACTTATTAACTTGTCTCCCAGCACAATCTTTTGTTTTTGCTTGTTACTTTTTAATTTAACTAATATTATTTTATAATGTTTATAGTTTGTTTGAACCTGGGATATTGAATATGTAGAGTCTTCATTTAAAGGACATTTTACACTGCTAGGTCAAACAAATTAACATTAAATGGTTACCACACATACTTAAAAAATGTTTTAATTATATGTTTTATAAAAATGTATATAATATGTTTAATATGTAAGAATAACCTTAAATCTTTCAATTTAATCACTCCAATAACAACATTTTTGACTTGACATTCATGACTGTGTTAGATATATCTTATAGTTTATAGTGGAAACGTTTACCTCCTATTGAATTCTGTGGAGAACTGCTTACAAAAAATGTAACATTTAAACAGATTTTTGTTAATTATATTATTCATGACAAAACAAGGAGACAAATGGATACAGTTAGACCATTGTTCTATTAAAAAGTGATGTCATCCATGTTTATATTTTCTGCTTCGTTATACAAAACTCAGTTACAACTTCACATTGATTCATTTCATTTTTTCTCGTGTTTGTGGAAATGTACTGTACTTCATTAGATGTTCAAAGAGCAGTGGGAGGTTTGTGATTCCTTTAATCACCTCCAGGGGGCATCACCAACACATCTCAGGGCTTTTCTTCCCACACCTGAGAAAATTCCACCTGCTTCCCTGCACCTGCCACCTGCACCAGAGGAACTCCTGCACCTGCAGAAAGATTCTATGAAAATAAATCGACTTAATCCTGACATTATTACACACTAATCGTCTCTAACACGGTTCCCCAGAGCCTTATGCCAAAATGTTAAGCATTTGACAAGAGAAAAGGCTTGAGGTTTGCTAATCATACATATCCCAAGGTGTCCTGAAGATCATAATACTACCTGTGTCACTATCCCATTGTCAGCGTCACGTTCATTAATATATACACTCCCCTTATTTTGCTGAGGAACCTCCCTAAAGACCCATGGGGATTTGGGAATCACTGCAAATTGTCTTCCCCTTTAATATTCTGTGTGGGGAAAATACAAAGGTTTATTCACACGTCTGACAGTCAACATGTGGGAAATACATTATTACTGTCAGGCAAGACCATATACAGAGGCATAAAGTGCCTGTTAAAAGGATGGAGATAAGACGGGGAAAGGCTGACGTAAGGTGATGGGGTTTGGATGGTCCACGCCTGCGCGGGACATACTGGATGCAACCGTTGGAGATTAGGAAACTGCGCCTAAATCGGGGCCCCATCGAACGCCATTTTGGCTCGAACGACGCTAAAATACGAATCTGGGCCCAAATTCCCGGGCCATTTCGGCTCCTGTCTGGCCAGTTTCCTGGACGATAGAGGGAGGAGTCTGGCATTTCTCGAGGTCGGATGCACAGCCAGTCAAAGCCAGCCAGCATCTGAACCAGCGTAGTAACTGGAGCAGCGGCGGGCGACGGGTCGGCTGTGTTGGAATACGATATAATTTCTATATTCACACGCACAGACGGTGAATGCAACAGAGTAGTCGTCGACATGCACGGGAAGCTGAAGCATATTGCAGCCCGGTCACATTCCGTTTTCGGTGAGGGATAAGCCATCTGTGATACACTGGGTGTGCACAGCGCAAAAACGGTGCGAGCCAACCGGTTATGGTTATTCCATCGACAGCTAGCTCATATTGACCCAGCTAGCCAACCATTTTCGACAGCCCCGTTAGCTTGCGGTGAAGGGAGCATCTTCGGTGCAGGAAGTGTCCGTGGATGCAGCTGAGGGAGTCCTGTATCTGGCAGTACCCAACAGTAAGAATCAAACCCGAGGCATGCAAAGAGGCGTGTTTTTCTGCAAACGAGCGAGGAAATCTCCACGCCCTGGGGTCTGGTCTGTGGTTACTGTTTAGCTAGCTCACTGGCTAGCTCAGCCGACCGGGAGAGTAGCTCAAGTGAAGGTGGGGCCGCGGTGTAACAGCCTTGGACGCCAGCTAATGTGGCTAGCCGGCTAACTTGGACTCTTGAGTGGCCACTGGTTTTCCTGTCACTGACATTGGGGGGCTTAAATTACCAGGGGTGTGCAGTCTGGCACAATAGTAACCACATTCAGCAAGAAAATACGTTATCATTGATTCCTTCGAAACCCGTGTGGGTGGGATACTGTGAGGAGAGCATCCTCGTTTACCCGTATGACTATGGCGGACGACGACGTGCTGTTCGAGGATGTGTACGAGCTGTGCGAGGTGATTGGCAAGTAAGTACTCCCTTGTTTGCTCGTCTTTGATTATTTTTGATGTTTCACTGTATCCATGCACGGGTTCAAGGGCCATGTTTAATTTGGCTGGCTACTGTTTTTATGATTGGGCCCGCAGGTTTTCCAAGGGGGAAGTTCACTGGGTGTGTGAGGTGAGGTCTCTTCAAAGTGCAGTACCGTTTAACTTTTCATTGGGTTTAATATCAAGCACAGCATTCTGTAATATTTAAAGAGGCGCAGACTGTGACTGACAGCATGACCTCCATGTAGGAACATGCATCAACATGAACTTCTTTGATTACAGGTCTACCTTGTTTAAATGTACTGTATACTAATGCTATTTAGTGACGAAATGAATTCTTGTTCTCAGCTGAAAGACTGGCCGTCTGGGGTTGAAACAGGGCATGTGAATCATCTGGCTGCACATCTAGAATGTCTGCAGACAGGATTTTCCTTCTCCTAATCTGTTTGACAGTAGTCATACCTGGATACAGTTAGAGGCAAACCTGTCAAACACTCACTGAAGGTGTCAGGGGAGGCATGGCTTTGTGGTGGTTATGCCTTCATATAAACCAGGAGACTGACCATAAGCACATTTAAACCCTCACATGCAAAGGTTCAATGTGCCTTGAAAATGACCACAGACGGTATGCATGTTAATTCTGTGTGGTCAGAGATGGCTCCCCAGCACCTGCTGGGAGTGAGGCAGGAAAGCCAACAGGCCCATCACAGTCCTGGGCTACCAGTCAGTCCCCTCCCCCTTGCAAGCTTCACTTACTGGAGGTCTGAGGGTCCATTAAGTTTGTTCTAGGTGGAAGAGAGACACTCTCTACAGACCCTCAGGCCCTGTCCTTTATCCTGAGACTTCCTGTTGCCTTGGCTACTAATTGATGTTGTATCCAAGACTACTACCTTGGACTCCCAGATACAGATACAAGGAGTCACTGGAGACAGTTGTTGCTGTAACGGTGCAAACCATCTACAAGTGTGTAAGGACTATGTTGGTAAATACAAGGAAGTGGAAATATTTTCTTGAATCCACAGGCCATTGTGAATGATAGATGACAGGTTAGTAGAAGAGTAATACATGAGAGAACAATAGTCTGGAGCATATCTTAAGCCTTAGTAAAGAGGCCAGCTGCCACATTTATGTCACAGAAAAGACCAGAAAATCCCTCTTATCCTGCCAGTTTTTTGTGAAACTGCAGTTGATGGATCCAGTGTGTTGAGTCCTGGTGTCTTGGGATGTGTTGCAGGAAGAAGGGGGGATCATTTTTCCTCAGGCCCGAGATGGGAGGGGAAGGGAGGCTGAGACAGATCAATGGAGACAAGTGGAGTTTGGAATGGGATGGCCCTGAGGCTAAGGATATAAATAATGCCAGTGGACATTGACTGCAGCACTCCACCATCTCCCACTTTGTTTTTAACCTGGTGTGTTACTGTCAGTACTACTATATGAAGTGGACAACATGACACACAGCTGAAACCTGAGGGTGTTAATTAAGATATGGAATGGAGATGCTTTATAGCCACAGGAAACTATCATAAAAACTGTATTACATGTTATATTTCCTGGGTGGAGGATTCTCCTGCTCCTACATTTGAGTGTTTTGTAACAAGAAAGGCCATTTTGTCATGTAAGGCAGTAGCCAGATTTATCTCCATTCCCTGGGTTAAACAGATGTTCTTCCATTAAATTAAATTCAGGACGTTTTCCTTTTTGACTGACTTTTTCTGACAGAATCTGAGACCTATCTGTTAGTTCAACCAAAATAAAATGATGTCAAATTCTGTTTGACGGTGAATTCTTTTACTGAGCACTGAGATGAACGTTTGATGAAGTGTCTGATCTGGACACACACATTGAAAAATGCTGTAAATGACAGTGGGTGAGATGAACAAATCCCTAATAAGTTTGTTGCGTTGTCATGGTGATTTTCACATTATTGGATGATCTTAGGGCTGTTGTTTACTCACTTGTCTCTTGCTGCCCTCTGACCTCAGTCCCTTTCAAGCTTGTACACAAACCCTGTTATCCTCCTTCAGGCTTCTGTTGTTGCTCAGAGAAGTCTTCTATTGTCCCTGATCGGCTTGTGTCGGAGAGTAGCAGTGGGTGGGATTGAGAGCATTGGGGCCACCATCACTGTCCACTAATCATCTCCTCTAAACTCAGACTGTGAAGAGAGCTGTGTTTAGGGTGATTTCTACTGAAAGACAGTTAGTAATTCATTAGGAGAAAGCTTTTTTTAAATACAATTATGGACTTTATATTAACATTTCTCCTTTGATCTCATTTTGCTTAATGAACCTTTACAAGATGTGACTGGTATCTGTCTTAGCATTAGATTAGATTGTGTTTCAGGCACTGTGAATACACACAGAAGTACCAACATAGGCATATTGTCCACCAGGATCCTCTTTTCAGTGCTACCTTCTTCTACTTATTATTGTCACCAGAAAGATATGCTTTTGCGTTGCTGGCAGCAGAGAGAGCTTAGCAAGGTTTCAGAACTTAGAGCCAAAGAACAAAAAGTCAAAAATATTTGAACTTTTAGCAAATCGGACCCCTGATTCATCAGGGCTTAGGGCCGGTAGTTGCATGGCAACAGCAAGAGCTGTGTATGTCTGTGTGTATGCTATAAAGGGACACGTTGGACTGGATTTTACAGCTCATGCATGTGAATTTAACTTCCCTGTGGTTATACTAGCCTTATTTCAATAGAGGAAGATCAGACAGGTCAATTTAGCTTCTGACTGAGTTAACTCTAGTGAAAGAGACTTGAGCTATTGAACAGGCATAGGCAGTGCAGGCCCTGTTCATTATGTGCTCATTGTTTGTAGTTTTCATAGTAAATATATGATGATGTGATGTGAACATAATGCACAAACCACAGGCCTGTTTTTGAGATTCCAGCTCTAGTTGAAGTGTTGGCAAAGCGCTGAAGCAATTGAATCAATTTCTGTGTAATGATTCTGTTTGAATAGGACTTAGGTTGTTGAGAAGCACTATTGGAGTCACAGTGCTCTGTATTTCCGCCCTGGGGTGCTCATTAGTGCCTAGAATATTGGGATGTGAAACTCACTCTAAACCAATGAAGTGATCAGTCCTCTGGCTTATTCTGGGTTGGATAATTAAATTGCTGGGATGATATTTAAATCGTGAATTTTCATTGACTGTTTTGTACTTTTTTAGTGGTGTAATGAAAGTTTCTCCCCCTTACTCAATCTTACACAAACTGCTTTAATGCAGAAAGTCGTAATTGGTGTGTGTGTGTGTGTGTGTGTGTGTGTGTGTGTGTGTGTGTGTGTGTGTGTGTGTGTGTGTGTGTGTGTGTGTGTGTGTGTGTGTGTGTGTG